>JXCR01046308.1:48565-64386 GCA_002079205.1 Phalaenopsis hybrid cultivar | reverse complement strand
AAAAAAAAAGGAAGAAAGCTGGAACTGTAGTGTGAAAAGCAACAAAACGAGTCGTAACAAAACATGAACAGGCAAAGCATAACCCGTGGTCACATACGAAAGACTAAGACTAGGTATAAAATATCAGTAAAGGTGGGGACTTAGAGCTATACTGTGTGCTTCCCAGCCTTGGGTAAGAGCTACCAACTAGATAATTTACGGAAGACAGTCCTTAACCTCTGCCGTAGACCTTTGTAAGTTTTATCAAAATTCTTTGATTTTTATATTCAAAAGCTGTTGTTCAGACTTACATGTAGGGTTCACTTTAATAGACAAAAGAAATTTTATTTTTATTGTTGTAAATATTATGTAAAGCAGTGCAGTCAACATGCTAATTACTCTAATCAGGCTAGGACTATTGGACACTTAAGAGTATCAGGGGCAACAATTTCACCAAGAGTTGGCGAATAGTATCATCGATTTTTATCCTCCCTTTATTAAATGTCCTTGAGGTAGGTGATACTATTCTAATAATCTCACTTCGTATCTCTCGTTTAAGTACATATAAACTATGTCGCTATCGTCCTGGTCACCTAGACCTTAGACTTATTCTAGTCGGGTGATCCATATGTGATATTAACAAATGTCTCCAATTGTCAGGAGGATTTGAGTGTAATGTTCAAGCTCAAATTTCGGTGTATTGAGTTTCATTTTAGTTAAGTTATGACGAGAGTTTCACTATTTGACTTAATTAAATCAGTCATGAATCACTGCTTGGTGCAGATCCTCTCTATTGCTTTAACTAACTTATGAATTAGGGTCAGGTGCCTAGCTTCAATATCCATTTGAAAATTAGGTAGATGAACTCTCACCTAGGGTGTGCTCCTAAAATCTAGGAAGCCTACACTTTAACTTGAGCTTCAAGTGTTTTAAAATGTTCTATCTTCAATTAAGTATTTTTCAACTAATACTCGAACATCTTTAGATCAAACTTACCTCACTATCATGCTCTTAAGACCTAGGGGATAAACCTATAATTTTGCCAAAAGGTTCATGAATTGTGCTTCAATCCCTATTAAAAAACAATTGAGCTTAAGTCTAGCCAATGCTTAGGGGTCCTAATTGATAGCCTACTGATCTTTCAATTCAGACACCTAACTCTTGAATCATTTAAGCTCTTTCTCCTAATTCTCAACAATTCTCACAATTACAATTTTATCCTTATTATGTAACAAAAAAGGTGAATGATTTGCTATGCTATTTCCCCTTGAGTTTCAATCATCTCAACAGACTAATTATCATTGTTTTTTTTTAGTACCCTTCCCCTCTGATTACTCCCTTTTTTTTAAGGCATGAATCAATTCTGAAATAATTAAATCAGAAATTCTCATTTTTTAACTTAACCATTAACAAGAAAAATGAAAACAAAACCAAATAAGCGGAGGAGGCTGACCCACTTAAACAAAATCAGCAAAATCAGGAACAAAACCACAAGTGAATCGGTCTAAAAATGTTTTAATTCTTTCAAAAATTAATAATCAAATCAGCTCTCGAAACATCAAGCAAATCAGATTCAAAAAGAGTATTTAAAGTTTTCAAGACAATATAAATATAACTTTTAAAATGATTTAAAAGTAACATTTTGGGACTTCGAATTTAGTGTTTAAAAGAAGACCCCAATGGAACAATTCAAATTTTAAAAAAGGAAGAAGCTCCAATAACTTTCAAATCTTCAAAAATCAAAACTGTTATATTTTCAAATTTTACCAAAAAAAATGCGGCATTTTAACGTTTCCAAAAAAAATTGTGGACGAATTAACCACAAAAGTTATGCAAGTCCCTTCAATAACGTAAGGAAAAAGAAACAAGCGAGACAAAAAAAGACCACAACTATGCTACACATGCTCAACATTTCATGCTTAAGAGAACAAACTTTCCAAATAGAACTTGAAAAGTTTTATACTTTTGCAAACGTAAAACATTGAAACTTTCCAAAATTTTCAAATAAAACACTTAAAGCTTCCAGGTTTTGTAAAAATAAAGCATTGTCAATCTCCTAAACTTTGCAAATAAAGTTTGAAAAGTTTCAGATTTTTCAAATGTAAAGCACCAAAACATTTATAAACTTTCCAAATTTTCTAAATAAAACACTTAAAACTTCCAGGTTTTGCAAAAGTACAATATTGCCGCTCTCCCAAACTTTCCAAATAGAGTTTGAAAAGTTTTAGAAATTTCAAATGTAAAGCACCAAAGCATTTGTAAACTTTCAAAAATTTTCAAATAAAACACTTAAAGCTTCCAGGTTTTGGAAATGTAAAGCATTGCCACTCTCCCCAAACTTTCTAAATAGAGTTTGAAAAGTTATAGATTTTTCAAATGTAAAAGACCAAAGCATTTATAAACTTTGCAACTTGAACATGAGAATTTTAAGATTTTTCAAGAATACAACACCGCAACTTTCCAAGCTTTGTAAACAAACATAAAAGGCTCTCAGATTTTTCAAAAGTGAAGCACCAAAGCATTTGTGAATTTTTCAAGTTGAATATGGGAGCTTTCAGATATTTCAAAAATAAGGCACCGCAACTTTTCAAGCTTGCCAAAATGTAAACTAGATTGTGACCTTAATTGTGCTTTGAAAATTATTTAACTAAAGAACAAGTAGAGAGCAAAATATCAATCTAAGCGCAAGTTCTTGCAAATACAAATTCCACCAAACATTACTCTCCTTTCTTTTCTATTCCTCTTTTTTTATGAACAAGCATGCAAAACAAGAAGCATAGGAACTTTCCCTTTTTTTCTTTAACTAAAAAAAAGAAACATAAAATAAGGAAGCTATGTCTTTAAATACTAGCAAACAAATTAAAAAAAAAATTCGGCATGAACATTCTTTCTCCTCCTTCCTCTTCTTTTATTTCTCTCTTTTTTTTATTCAATCGCGAGAAGCATTTGGCCTAGAACAAATCCATTCAGCAAACAGTAGTAACAAGTAGCTAAAAGAAAATAATGTTAAATGCAGAATGTTTGATCTTGTGTTGTGGAAATTTGAATGAGTCGGAATCCCTGCATTGACCTCGAAATTTGAATTTGAAGAAATCAGAAGCCTTAACATCCATCAAAGGGGGTCTTACTCCTATCTTCGGAAGTTGATTTGTTTTTTTTGTTTTTTCTTGTGGAAGATTTGTAGGATTTGTGTGTTGCGGGAAATTTATGGGAGTTTATGAACTGTGTAATTTATGAGAATTTATGGAGAGTTGCAGAATATGTGTGGAAGTTAAAGGAATCAGAATCCCTGCACCGGTCCTGAAATTTGAATTTGAAGGAATAGAAAGCCTTAACATCCATATAGGGGGTCTCACACTGATCCTCAAGAAATTGAAATTTGAAGTAATCAGAAGTCTTAACATCCGTATAGGGGGACTCACACAGATTCTTGGGAGTTTGAATTTGAAAGAATCAAAAGCCTTAACATCTGTATAGGTGGCCTCACACCGATCCTCGAAGATTTGAATTTTGAAAGAATCAAAAGCCTTAACATCCGTATAGGGAGCCTCACACCGATTCTCGAAAAATTGAAATTTGAAGGAATCAAAAGCCTTAATATCCGTATAGGGGAACTCACACCGATCCTCGGGAATTTGCATTTGTAGGCCACATTAGGAAGGAAAATCTTAACCTCCATTTAAGGGGACTTTACATCCAACCTAAGAGACAAAGAGGAGTAGGAAGTATTAACATTCATTGAAGGAATCAGATGCTTTTAAATCCATCTAGGGGAGCTCACACCGATCCTCGGAGATTTGCATTCGAAATTTGTAAAATTCTTATGGAACTTGTTGAATTTAGGGGAGTTGTGAAAAATACATGTAGGAATTTATGCAGTGTAGAATTTTGTTGGAATGTTTGTGCATAGATTTGTAGTGTTGACATTGAATTTTGTGGAAGTTTTTGTGGAATTTGTGAAAATTTATGCAATGTGGAGAATACCTGTAGATGTTTATGCAGTGCAGAGAAACTATACCAGCTTGGACAATCGTCGGGGACATGACATCTGAATTAGATCTAGCCGAGAAATAACAACCGTTAAAGAAATTACGCCAAATCCAGGATAAAGTCAGTCACATTGGGAAAGAATGTCGGAGACTTAAATCAATCTCAAGAGGCTACCGAAGAAAATGTCTATGCAATAAAAGATGTGGTTCCTTAGAACCAACCAAGCCCCATTCACACGAGTAATAGGACCCAGAGTTCCTGTGGGAAGAAACTTCGGGCCGAGAGAAATGACACTGGTGATAGGTCGAGAAGGCTTAAGTTGACCAAGTCGAAATTTGAAGGGATGTTCAAAATTTTGATTTTTATCGTTTTGCTTATTTGGCTCAGTGCTGTGTTTCATTTCATTTTGATGTTGAAATTTATTTGACATTGAATTTTATTTTGTTGCATTTGTGTTAAGATTTGGACCTAGTTTTAGACAGGTGCGACATCCGTGTTTCTAAGAACAAAGTTTTGTTTTTAAAACATCAAAATACATAGTACTTCTCCAGGTATTATCCATTGATTGAAGACGTATAAAAATAACTCATTCTTTAAGGTACTATCAGAACTATATTCTTTCAAGTACACATAAAAATATGCTACTTCTAAGGACGTCACGACTCGAGAGGCTGCAACATTGTATCGTTGTTGTAGTAGATGTCATTTCTTTGTCACCGATTTGTGTAAAGATTTTCCATGTTGTTCTGAGGAATCATTTTGACGCTCTTGAATTGATGTCAGGGTTGAGTCTTTTGGGCACTGAAAGTATGACTTCAAGGTAGAATTTTCGTTAATTTGCTAATAACATAGTCATTCACTTTAATTCTTTCTTTCTAGGCCTAAGTAGATCTCAAAATATTTACTCATGTGATAAAAATATTTTTTATCTTACAAAGATATTTCTGAGCCAATTAATATCCGATCAAGAGATCCAATATCGTTGAACTTTTTCTTGAATATAATATCGGAAGAATTTTCTTAAGAAAGCATTTCAAGTTTTATTTATTAGGGGAGGATTCAGACACTAATTTTTTATTATATATCTTCCTCAAGCTTCTTCTAAAAGAGACCTTCACATAATTCATCTTTTCTCTTTGATTTGTTATCCCCCTTTTTTTTTGCTTAGAATTAAAATATTTGGCGAGCACATTTAAGGATTTTTAAATATCTAAGCTTAGACACTAATTTTTTATTTTGTGACCACCTCAAATTTTTTTTTTTCAAGGCAATTTTCACATAATTTTTTTCTGTATCATTCTCTTTTGCTCCTTTTATTTTTTGAGAGTTACTATATCTGATAGAGCATATTTTTTTAAAAAATTTCTTGAATATCCAATCTCTCTTAATTAGTCATTCCCAAAATATTCCTCAATATGAATTATGAGACATTATAGTCCAATTGAAGTCAGGACCAAGTCACTTGGTCAACAATTAAAAAAACCCGTGATATCCTTAGTCGATTACTCGTATTATAATCACACTATTTTATTCTGAAATTTACTTAAGACCCAGTCCAAAATCTTTAAAGTGAAGGACCCAATTATTAGGGCATTAATTTCATTTTCCCCCGAAATCATAGTTTTTGTCACAATGCTTAAATTTTTATCTTGAATTACTCCGTTCTTGATTGTCCTATTTATGAACTTTGAATGTTTTGTTAACCGTGCTTTCCAAACATTGAACAGTTCTGAAAAGTAAGTTTTTTCTTTATTTTATTGCTGTGGGAGGAAAAAGACAGATAAACATTGATACCACTAACATCTCTTTCGATAACAAAAGTAGTACAATAGTAATCAAGAGACATTCTGTCCTTTGTCAGCTGCATCGGAGTCAAACGGAACACTGAGATCGACCAAAATCATATTGATAGAACCTTTTTTAGGTTCTTTTCAAAAATTCTTTCGCAATCCCTATTCTCTCGTTATTGAAGTTCTCCTCAAGCCAATCTTTACAAGTGAAACAATCTTTTATGGTGTGTCCGATCAGCCTGTGATATGGGCAATACCTCGGATGATCTCTTTCATCAACTTCGTCTGGTTTCTTCGGTTCAGAGAGTTTGAACTCAGATTTATTTATTAAATTCTGAAACATTTGTTCGACTGCCTCATTCTTGAAAGTATACATTTAGTTCAAACGATTCTTTATCTTCGGAGTTTCACTTCATCTATTTGATAAAACCTCTGCTAAAACGATTGCTGACCATTCTGTCGAGGATGTTGGTAGATCTGTTGAGACTGTTCGACTTGTATTTGCAAGGGTTGCTTGCCCCTATCAACCACTGCTACTGCCCTAGATTTCTTTTCAGATGTCTTCAATGGCTCTAGCTTCTCAGCTTTCCAAAAAACTCAAGTTGCTTAGCTTCTTCTTGAAGATTCTCAACTTTGCTAAGCAGCTTCTCGAATGTCTTGATGGTGAATCATTTGAGTAAGAAACCCACTGGACCATGGATGCTTTTTAGAAGGATTTCGATTGTGCTGCTCTTGGAGTTGTGGCCCACACTTCATGCTCAAATTTCTCCATCGCAGAATGTTGTCCATCAATATTTCGGTTGCTTCTGTCGCTCCACCACGAGATCACCGACGGTGATATGGTATTTAACTCTAGCAAACCTCTTAACAAAGAAGTCTTCCAATTCTGCAAATGTTTTCACTAAGTCATTGGGTAGTTCGACGTACCAATCAAAAACCATTCCTGAAAGACTACTCACAAATTGACGACACAACAACGCATCACTATCCCTCGCGTTGCAACAATTTGCTCAGAAGTGTGCAACATGTTGTTGGAGGTTTCCCGTTCCATCAAATATTTTGAATGACAGTGGTACGAAACCCTTGGGGTACTGGACATCATCAAATTCTTCGGGATAAGGTCTACCCTTTAGAATCAATGCCTCTCCTTTTGATTGAGTCAGGACTTCTCTCACCTGTTGTTCCACCATGCTTAATGTCTTCTTCTGGTATTATGCTCTGGATTGAATCCTTCTTCTGTTGTTGGTATTTGTCAGTAGAAGTAAACTATTTTTTTTCGTCTGTAATATGAACAATTTCTGGCTGACTTGTTCTGGAGCTGTCATTTGTGGTGACTGTGACTATCCTTGAATTGTGGCCATCGCGGTCATCACTTCTTTTAGTTATTTCTTCATCTGGTTGATCTGTTCATCACGTTGTTGAATGACTCTTTACAACTCATCCATGGCGTTCTCCTTAGTGGGTAAAGGAGCATCACACGAGGATAAGGTGGCTCTGACCTCAACAATGTTAATTTCTGCGAATTCCTCTATCGCATAATCTGACAGATCGTAGGGTTCATCACCCGCATCCTTTCTTTGTTCTTCACACAACCGTGCAATGTCGACTCGAAGCCTTTCCAACGTAGCCCCGACTGACCTTCGTTTGACAACTTTAAGGTCAATTGGAGTTTTTTGATGAGCTTCACCTCTTTTGTTGATCGCTGGTGCAGTTGTGTAGAAGTCAGTTGGAACAATTGAATCAACTAAAATCATATTGTTGGAACATCTTTCAAGTTCTGTCAAACACTCCTTTGGAATTATTATGTTCTCGTTTTTTAAAATTTTTTTTAATCCTTTCTTTGAAGCTGATACAGTTCTCCATAGTGTGTTCGAACAATCTGTGGTAGGGGCAGTAGTTGGGATGGTCTTTCTTATTGATTTCCTCTGATCTCTTTGGCTCTCGTAATCGAATTTAAGATTTTTAATCAAATCCTGGAACATCTTTGCTACAATTTTTCTGAAAGAATATACTTTGTTCAACTACTTGGTCGCAGATGGACCCTGTCTTTCATCCATTTGGCGTAGCCTATGCTAGGATGACTGTTGACTGTGCTGTTGGTTGTATTGTTGGCCATTTTGTAGATCGTACTGCTGCAGATATTGCTGGTTGTACTGTTGCAGATGCTGGTAGATCTGTTGAGGCTGCTCGGCCTAAATCTATACTGACTGCTTGACTTTATCCGCCGTTGTTACTCTCTCAAATTTCTCTTTGAATGTCGTCGTTGGCTTTGAACTATTATGGAGAGATGACGACGATACTGTGGTAGCAATCTCATATACTCCATCCTCTCCGTAAGTAGTAAGCAACTGGTGAAACTTACTCCCCATGAGTAGAGGTGAGGTCTCACGTAATCCTGTCTCATCCAATCAGGGGCGGTGTCAGTAGTAGCCAACTCTGTGGCTTTTGTTTTTTTGGCCCTTAGAATTTTCTGGTTGCGCCTCATTTCCTGTGTTTTGGTCAGTCGCACGAACTTTGAATTGGACCAAATCTCGAATATGGAAAACGACGGGGCAAAAGCATCGACTGACACTTATTCGTCTAAAATCTCCTTCCCTTTGTTTATTGGAACAGTTGATGTAGTAACGGTGAATCCAGTGGCAGAAGTAGAAATAGTCTTGGGAGCAGTGCTTACACTCCTAGTGGCAGAGTTTACAGTAACAGCAAAATTCTTTTCAATCAACACCTTCTTCAGAGGGGGGAATTTCTTAGTAGATTTCAGATTGAACTCCACCACAGGCTAGACGGACTTGTCCGTTTCAGGTTTCATTATTGCAACAACAACATTCCCAAGTTTGGCTTCAATATCGTTGAATCTTTGCCATTTAATGACCGCCAAGGCAGGCAGCTCGCTCTTGCTAACAAGAAACTCCATTTTGGTGGCGAAAGAAAATATCAACTTTGGTGAAGCCATTGTCCTCATCATTTGAAAATTTTCTGGATGTCAGTGACTTCCAATGCCTTGTAATTTCAACAAAAGTACTCAAATTAACACACTTGTCTTTTGAACTAGGTATCCTTTCAAAATTTATTCATGTGAATTTTGTTCCAAATTTTGTGATTTGTTTCACTTTCGTTTTGTTTGGAGTTTAAATGAAAGATTGTGAGAGTGAAATTTTATTGTTAACTCGTTCACCACAATTCAAGATCGAATAGGAATGAAGCGTAGGACCCGGTTTGAGATTTGGAGGGGGTTGGCTTCGCATCGGGCTTACTTAGATAAATCACTCCTAATCTACCACACCTATTAGAGGTTCAACCCACACTAAACCCTAAAGATTCTATAGCCCATCTGTTTAAGGATGTTTAAACAGATGACTCCTGAGTCCAAAAGAGTTGACTATACCTGCGCAAGAAAGAAATGAGCGAGCCATGCCAACGGAAGAATGGTAGTTTGGTCCATGGGGGACATTGACACACTATCGATGTATGAAGACAAAACCTTCTAATCAAAATGGAGAGAGGAACTCGTCTCCAATGGAGTCGTCAAAATTTGTCAAACATTTTTTTTTATTTATGAAAATTGAAAATAGTTTTGAAATTTAATTTAATATAAGAGGTATATAATTTGGTTTTGAAAGTAGTATGTTTTAATTTTCAAAAAATGAGACCAAATGAATCTTATTTGTTTAATCTTTTGCATAATCGTGTCCGATATTGTGAATACTACACCTTCCCGAAAGATAAGTGTATATATCGGCGATGAACCAAATCCTACAAATTAAGAGATTTTTGACATCCGTTTGGTCTGCAAACTTTTTATGTGTGACCGACAAGTTTCTCTACCTAATATAAAGATTAAGTAGGGTTTACTTTACCTGAATTCCAAGTTCCCTATCGAGACTATCACCTATAGTTAATTACATCCCAAATGACGGGGGTCACTTGAGAAAACTCTTGATGACGATCAGAGGTACTAGTTTTCAAGAATTCAAAGTTTAGGTTTTCACGATAGGACGTAAAAAATCATGTGGCAGTAGCTCAAATAGGAACAGTTATTTTGTGAAGTCCAAAAGAAGGAAAAGAATAGAAGATGTCACAGATCCTGAGGCAAAACCTCAGTGACTTCCCAGACTATCCTATGTGTGGCTAAGTTTTGGAGACGATGTTATTTAAGTGTTTAATACTGTCAATTTTATTATTTGGTGCTTACATTTACATGATATCCGATTATGTAAATAGCTCGCAGAGATAGGAGAGTTTACGCCGTACCACACGATTACCTTAGAACCTAATGTGAGTTAGGACTTACGCTGCACAACATAGTTGTACAGGGGCTTAAAAAGGGTATGAGGATTTACATTGTACTGGACGAGCTACCTCGAAGTCTTACGGGTTGTTATTGTTTAATTCTAAGGAGAGGTTTGCTGTTGTAGACTTGTTTGATCTCTCGAAAATATCCTTCTGCAGGTCCTCGACACACTGCTCACGACATATGCTCCAAGCTCTTTGTTGAAACAACAATTCTAAGGTCTAAGGTTCTACCAGGTATGTTTCAATGTTTTGGTTTTGTATGTAAACTAAATGACTGCAGGTAAGAAAGTACCGTGTAGTAAATAAATGAACTGCAGTGCATAAAATAAAATGCGTACCTGCGCTTCTGCTACCATTGCATGGTTAGTTCATAAAGCACAATATACTTTGTAGGGAATTTAGATAAATTACAAAAAATAAAAAAAAAAGAAAACAAAAATTGTAGTGTGAAAAGCAACAAAACGAGTTGTAACAAAACACGAACAACCAAAGAAAAACCCGTGGTCACATATGGTAGACCAAGACTAGGTATAAGACATCAGTAAAGGTGGGGGCTCAGAGCTGTACTATGTGCTTCCCAACCTTGGGTAAGAGCTACCAACCAGACAATCTACGGAAGACAACCTTTAATCTCAATCCAAGTGACTATCTGTTGACCTTTGTAAGTTTTACCAAAATTCTTTGATTTTTTTATGCAAAAGTTGTTGTTTAGACTTACATGCAGGGTTCACTTTAATAGTCAAAAGAAATTTTATTTTTATTGTTATAAATATTATGTAAAGTAGTGCAGTCCACAGACTAATTACTCTAATTAGGCTAGGACTACTGACTACTTAAGAGCATCGGGGGCAACCATCTCACTAAGAGTTGACGAATAGTATCATCGGACCTTATCCTCTCCTCTCATTGAAGGTACTTGAGGTAGGCGCTGCTATTCTAATAATTTCACTTCGTACCCCTCGTTTAAGCACATATAAGTAATGTCGTCATCGCCCTCGCCACCTAGACTCTAGATTTATTCTAGTCCGGTGATTCATATGTGGCATTAATAAATGTCCCTAATTGCTAGGAGGATTTGAGTCTAATGTTCAAGCTCAAATTCCAGTGCATTAGGTTTCATTTTAGGTCAAGTTATGATGAGAATTCCACTATTTGATTTAATTAAATCAGTCATGAACCACTGCTTGGTGCATATCCTGTCTATTGCTTTAACTAACTTATGAATTAGGGTCAGGTGCCTAGCTTCAGTATCCATTTGAAAATTAGGTAGATGAACTCTTACCTAGGGTGTGCTCCTAAAACCTAGGAAACCTACACTTTAACTTGAGCTTGAAGTGTTTTAAAGTGTTCTATTTTCAGTTAAGTGTTTTGCAACTAATCCTCGAACATCTTTAGATCAAACTTAGCTCACTATCATGCTCTTAAGACCTAGGGGATAAACCTATAATTTTGCCAAAAAGGCTCATGAAATGTGCTTCATTCCGAATTAAAAAACGATTAGGCTTAAGCTTAGGGGTTCTAATTGATAACCTATTGATCTTTCAACTCATGGCCCTAATTCTTGAATCATTTAAGCTTTTATTTTCTCTCAATTCTCAACAATTCTCACAATTACAATTTTATCCTTCTTATGTAACAAAAAATGTGAATGATTTGCTATCATATTTCCCCTTGTGTTTAAATCATCTCAACAGACTAATTATTATTGTTTTTCTTTTAGTATTCTCCCCTCTGATTACCCCTTTTTTTTAAGGTGTGAATCAATTCTGAAAATAATTAATTAAAAATTCTCATTTTTTAACTTAACCATTGACAAAAAAAGGAAAATAAAACCAAATAAACGGAGGAGGCCGACCCACTTAAACTAAATCAGGAAAGCCAGGAACAAAACCACAAGTGAATCAGTCCAAAATCATTTAAATTCTTTCAAAAACAAATAATTAAATTAACTCTCAAAATATCAAACAAATCGGATTCGAAATGAGCATTTGAAGTTTTCAAGACAATATAAATATAACATTTAAAATGACGTAAAAGTACCGTTTTGAGACTTCTAATTTAGTGTTTAAAAGAAAACCCCAATAAAATAATTGAAATTAAAAAAAAAAAAAAGCTCCAAAAACTTTCAAATCTTAAAAAATCAAAACCGTTTTAATTTCAATTTTTCATCAAAAAAATGCGACGTTTTAACGTTTAAAAATAATAATGGTGGATGAGTTAACCTCAAAAGTAGTGCAAGTCCCTTTCATAACTTAAGAAAGAAAAAACAAACAAGCAAAAAAAAAAGGCCACCACTATGCTACACATGCTCAACATTTCATGCTTAAGAGAACAAACTTTTCAAATAGAGAATGAAAAGTTTCAGATCTTTGCAAATGTAAAACATTGGAACTTTCTGAATTTCCCAAATAAAATACTTAAAGCTTTCAGCTTTTGCAAAAGTAAAGCATTGTCACTCCCAAACTTTCCAAATAGTGTTTGAAAAGTTTCAAAACTTTCAAATATAAAACACCAAAATGTTTATAAACTTTAAAATTTTTTCAAATAAAACGNTTCTCACAATTACAATTTTATCCTTCTTATGTAACAAAAAATGTGAATGATTTGCTATCATATTTCCCCTTGCGTTTAAATCATCTCAACAGACTAATTATTATTGTTTTTCTTTTAGTACCCTCCCCTCTGATTACCCCTTTTTTTAAGGTGTGAATCAATTCTGAAAATAATTAATTAAAAATTCTCATTTTTTAACTTAACCATTGACCAAAAAAGGAAAACAAAACCAAATAAACGGAGGAGGCCGACCCACTTTTGTAAAACACCAAAGTGTTTATAAACTTTAAAAATTTTTTATAAACTTTAAAAATTTTTTATAAACTTTAAAAATTTTTTATAAACTTTAAAAATTTATAATTAATTAAAAATTCTCAAATGTAAAACACCAAAATGTTTATAAACTTTAAAAATTTTTCAAATAAAACACTTAAAACTTTTAGGTTTTGCAAAAGTAAAGCAGTGTCACTCTCTCAAACTTTTCAATTAGAGTTTGAAAAGTTTCAGATTTTTTAAATGTAAAGCACCGAAGCATTTGTAAACTCTACAACTTGAGCATGAGAACTTTCAGAATTTTCAAGAATACGACACCGCAACTTTCCAAGTTTTGTAAACAAACATTAAAGACTCTCAGATTTTTCAAAAAATGAAGCACCAAAGCATTTGTAAATTTCCAAATTGAATATGAGGGCTTTCAGATTTTTCAAATGTAAAGCACCAAAGCATTTGTAAACTCTGCAACTTGAGCATGAGAACTTTCAGAATTTTCAAGAATACGCCACCGCAACTTTCCAAGTTTTGTAAACAAACATTAAAGGCTCTCAGATTTTTCAAAAAGTGAAGCACCAAAGCATTTGTAAATTTCCAAATTGAATATGGGGGCTTTCAAATTTTTCAAAAATAAGGCACCGCAACTTTTCAAGCTTGCCAAAATGTAAACTAGAATGTGACCTTAATCGTGCTTTGAAAATTATTCAACTAAGAAGCAAGTAGAGAGCAATGAAAAACTCCCAAATATCATTCTAAGCGCAAGTTCTTGCAAATACAAATTCCACCAAACATTACTCTCCTTTCTTTTCTCTTCCTCTTTTTTTATGAACAAGCATGCAAAGCAAGAAACATATGACCTTTCCCTTTTTTTTCTTTAACTAAAAAAAAGGCATAAAATAGGGAAGCTATGCCCTTAAATACTAGCAAACAAATTAAAAAAAAAATCGGCATTAACATTATTTCCCTTCCTTTTCTTTCTCTTTTTTTTTACTCAATCAAGATAAGCATTTGGGCTAGAACAAATCCATCCAGGAAACAATAGTACTAAATCGCTAAAAGAAAAGAAAAATGCAGGTACAAGAAAAGAGAAATCACTATCTTAAAGAGGAAGGTAAGTCACACACACCTTGTTTAGCTTAAAGAAAGAAGAAGAAGAAGAGTGACAGAAATCCAAGAGCAGCAATCACACTTAATCCATAAATGATTTTAGCAGCACCTTCCCCCTTTTTCAAGCTTCAACCACCAAAGAACTAACCCTAGATATGCTTTTATTGGCAAAGGAGAGAAATAATTCCTACCTAATGACCCTAATGGTGGCCAAAAAAGGTGACAGGAGAAGAAGAATCGTATTTAGGGAGAGGGGGAGGCGACATCGAGAAGAAGAAGAGTCGGACAGGAGGTAGGCTCGCCTACCTCGCGATTGACGAGCCGTTCGGTCGAGCGGGGCTCGAGTAGGGCGAGGTGCGCGACTGGAATGTCGAGCGAGAGAGGAGTCGGCTCGGGAAAAATGTCGAGAGAAAGGGGAGGATCGTGATCGGGAAGAAGGGCTTGCGTGCACAATTAAGGATTTAAGGATTTTTTTTTATTTTGTTTGTTTTATTCAATATAGTTTGAGCTAAAAGATTTATGTCCAACTAAGAAGATCATCAGTATGAGAATCAATAGGGACAAGATTGTAGGTATGGTAAAGTTGTCTCAGACAGAATATGCTGAGAAGGTTCTACACAGGGTCAACATGAGTGAGGCAAAACCAGTTTGCACTCAGAGCAAGCACAAATGAAAAGCGCACCATATGCTGCAATAGTTGGAAGTTTATTGTATGCAATGATATGTACAAGATCAGATATTGCACATGCAATGAGACTGGTTAGCAGGTATATGGGTAATCCAGGGAAACATCAATGGGAGGCAGTGAAGTGGATTCTCATATACTTAAGAGGAACAATCAGTAAGACACCTTGTTTTGGAGGTGCATGAATTAAAATACAAGGATATGTAGATTCAAATCTGATAGGGTATATTGATGGTAGAAGAAGGACAACAAATGAATTAAAATACAAGGATATGTAGATTCAAATCTGATAGGGTATATTGATGGTAGAAGAAGGACAACATTTTATGTCTTTATTTTGGGGATCACAAAATGAGTTTGTAGAAAAAGTACAAGGTATGTCTTCACTTGGGGAACATAGTAGTGTGTTGGGTCTTCAGGCTACAAAAGATTGTTGAATTTTCATTTGTAGAAGTTGATTACATTGTTATCATTGAGGCTAGAAAGAAAATAATTTGGCTGCAAAGTTTGATGACAAAATTGTGCAAGGAACAAGGAATTGAAAAACTTCATAGCGACAGTATGAATGTTGTTCATCAAGCAAAGAATGTTGTTTTTCATCCAAGGTGAAGTACATTCCGCTTATATATCACTTTATTCGTTCTCTCTTAGAAGATAGTTATCTTTCGAGAATTAGACATGTAGCTTAGAATTCTGCTGATATGCTGAATAAATTGATTAAAATTGATAAACTGAAGCTATGCTTGACATCAGTTGGAGTTCAGTAAGGTTGAAACCAGGGGTGATCCACACTGGTATACATAAATATGGAAAAAGTACAAGTTTGGATGAGAGCGATTGCAAATCAGTCTCCAATTGGGAAATTATTATATGGAGCTTGATTAGTAAGGAGAAGCACCTAGGAACAATGTAGCGGGCAACCCAGCGCCTCGCTGCATGCAGCCCAACGCCAGAGCAAGCGCCTTAGCGCTAGTGGGGTGCTTAGGCTCCCTACCAAAGGTTCATAAGCGGAAAGCCATCACTAGTAGGGGTGCTTAAGCTCCTAGACAACTTGTTCTCAGCATTCCGAAACAAAGGGCCCAACAACTCGACAACCGAATGTGGTGCCTACGCGCCTGTAATTGATTTTTGCAGTTCAAAACTTTAAGAATGTG
>JXCR01046296.1:0-11660 GCA_002079205.1 Phalaenopsis hybrid cultivar | reverse complement strand
TTTATGACACTGACTGGACGACTTGTGCAGATGACAGAAGATCCACATCAAGATACTGCATGTTCGTAGGGAGCAACTCGGTCCCTTGGAAGAGCAAGAAACAGTCTGTAGTAACAAGGTCAACAACGTAGGCAGAGTACAGGGTCATGGCCTTAGAAGTTGTCAAGATAATGTGACTGAGAGTCTTGCTAGTCGAGCTCAAGGTGGACCAAGGAACTCAAATGAAGTTGTGGTGCGACAACAAGTCAGCAATCACCATTGCCAAGAACCTGGTGAAGCACGATAGAACCAAACATGTGGAGATTGATAGATTCTTCATCAAGGAAAAGCTGAATGACAGGCTAATGGAGCTAAGTCATATAGCCGTTGGAGAGCAACCGCCTCATTAAAGGACTTAGTTCATTGGATTTGTCTAGGTTATGTGATAAGATGGGCTTAATGGATATCTTTTGCCCATCTTGAGGGAGAGTGTTGAGAATTGGACCTTATTTAAGGTCTTATTGGTTAAAAAGGAATATCAAAGAAATCTAGAGGTTTATTTGTAAAATATTGTAATACCCTATTTAAGTCCATGTTATGAATGTACAAAGCAAGTTTTGAACAATTTATTTAAAAAATTATAGAAAATAACTTTTTGTGTTTGGTTGATTGTAAGATGAAGCTAAATTTTTATGTTAATATATTCTTTTAAATAAATATGTTTTTAAATTGATGTGGTCAATTGTTGCTGTCAGAACTGCTTGCTGGAATTTCACAAGATCATGGGAGAAAGGTGATGGTAGACGCAGAGACAACAATGAAGGTAGACCTAGTCATACTCAAAGGGATCTACAAAGTGAGAAACAAGATCACATTATGTGGATTGTCTCCCCTGTACAGGACATTGCTGTCTTGCAGGCCCCAGCCCTTCCTCGTTGCCTCTCGCTGTCCTGCAGACCACAGCCCTTCCTCGTTGCCTCTCGCCCTCCGCTTTGCTGTTGTTGTTGTACTAGGCCTGCCGCCTCGCTTCCGTTCCAGGCCTTCTGCCTTGCTGCCGTTCCAGGCCTTTCGCCTCGCTGCCATCGCAATTCTAGCCCCTGTGTTGTTTCCAGCACCACCACAGCCCATTACAACCGCCTAACACCAGCCGACCCTCACCACCCATGAATCGAACCCTAGAATGAGTTTGTATTATATTGTTGTATTTCTCTTTTCAGGGTGTGATAGGTTGTAACCGCCTATTTGACTTTTTCAGTAATAATATTTGTGTCACTATTGTTATTTAGGTTCTTTCCGGTGTCATCACAAAAAAAGCACTTGGTTCACACAATTTTGATGAATCCTAAATTCATAAAAATTAAGCCTTTGAGTTTGAAGGTATTCAAAATGCCTTATAACGAATGTTTAGGGTTTAGGTATTCAAAATTCCTTCATAACAAACACTTGAACTCCTAACCCATATATTCCATGTACTACACAATACTAATACCTCCAAACAAACATTCCCTAAATAATAAAAGGTGTTCGCTGTAGGATGCAAGGATCAACTGCTATAATTCATTAAATATAAAGTCCAGCAAACACAGAAAAAGACTCTGCCTTACTTTCTAATTTACTTCATATGACATGGTCCACTTGCCAGTCGAAAAATAAAAAACCACTATATTCTGAAGAAGGCCAAGTAGCACTGTTCAACAACTAAAGTAGGCAAGATTTAAATGTGAAAATTTACCAGACCATATGCTTGAGGGGATGCAACATCTATGATAGGAAGATGAAATATTGCATTGGGTCCCGAAAATGCAGGGCCCACAAACTTCCCGTACGCCATTCCTGTTGCTGCTCCAATAAAAAGAGACGGTGCATAATATCCTCCAACCAGTCCTGAAGCACGGCTTATGGATGTTGCTACTATTTTTACCCCGACCAATTGAAACAAAACATCAGCAGGAAGACCACTTACATAAGGTCTTGATTCCAGTAAAATGTCAACATTCTGAAATCCCCAGTAAAGGACTTCAGGATATGCTAAGGCAATCAAACCAACAGTTAGGCCACCAAAAGCAGGAAATAGATCCTTCTGTAATCCTATAGCCTTCTGAAGGCTGTCAGCAACGCTCAGCGCAAATGATGTGCACCTAGAGAGGGCCAATGACACCAACCCGCACAAGACACCCAGCAAAAGATACAAGGGAAGTTCTGAAAATATATTTTGAATATTATAAATAACTGCAGATAGTGTCCATCTCAGTGGCGTATAAAAACAATCTTCTCAAAGTAAAAGAGAACATCTCAAAATTAAAGGAAAAAAAAATAATAAAAAAAAGAACCTGCCAGCATGAAGCCAATGATAAGATACATCTACTGAATATTGATGGAGTTATCAAGTACGAAGAACTATAACAATTTCAGGAATGAGAAAAATTCAAGAAATTATATGATTACTCAAGAATCTAATAACATTTCTGAAAAAAAGGATTTTTGGCCTGTGAATGAGTGCCATACATGCCACTTTCATCAGGAACGTTATCTCTAATTTTAAGATGTAGCTACAACTTTTTATAACATCTCATTTATATAATCAAAGGGAAGAAATGTACCACTTGGAGAACGGAAATCATATTCTGGAACAGTGAAAGTTGGATCTGAACCAAGACCTACTTCTGAAATAATGGATGCTATAACGGAACTGAGTATGACCATCGAAGTTGAATTTGTCAAGGACGAGAATGAATCCAAAGTAGATGGCCAAAGGACTGACTCCACAGCAAAAAAGCATCCAGAAACAGCAGCATTAAACCCTATAAGAAAGACAACATGATAATCACGGTAATGTGGTCTGATTATAAGATAGCAAACTAGTCAAGAGAATGAATCAGTTCTTACAACAACAAAAAATATCACGTCCAGCATATCTTCAGTGACCAAGTTCTCAAAATGCAATCAACATTTTCATATTTCATACTTTAGGACATGAAATAGTTATCATATTAAGCAAAAATTGCCGCAACATTCAATAGAGAAATACTTAAAAACTGGAATGAATATATGACCTGATGAGATTCCAGCAGCAGCTCCGGCAGCAACAATTGACAAACTTTGTCCACCATTCCACTTGAATACATTGCTAACACCCTTTGCTATAGAAGAGCCAATCTCTACACTGGGACCCTCAGGCCCCAACGAATTTCCAGTCCCAAGGGTGACAGAAGCAGCTATTGTCTTGACAAATGAAGCTAGAGCACCCCTTAGATTGGCAGTCCCATTTCTCTCGGATGGATTTTCCAGATAACTGCGCAAGCTGTTCAACATGCCAACAATAACACCTCCACAAGCAGGAACGAGTAAAACTCTCAGCCAAACGGCTTCAATGGGCTCCTCTCTCAGCCACGATGCACCTCGAGAGGGTATACCATCCCAGGAAAAATCACGTATTTCATGCACCTAGAAACTTGATACAGAAAGACCTTTATGAACTTCAAGCGACACTAAATAGAATAAACTTTATGATCAGATATCACCTAAGAAAAGATACTTAGGGAGAAGAATTATGTGTGAAAACGGAATGTTCACGACAAATATAGGTTCGATTATAAAAGAGTTCCCCACCAAGCTCCCTGTGCTAAAATGCATGGAAACTTAAGCTACCTACAACGTTTGTCATCTTTATGACATGCTGTGCTGTTTTTATGACAAAATATCAAATTATCAATAAAGAAAGATTCATACCTTAAATTAATGCTACAAAATATTGAAAGAACAAAAACTAGTGTTTCATTTCAATTGAATTAAAAAGGCATTCTTATTCATGACACAAATAGTTCAAATCCTCTATGTATGTTAAATCAGCTCCTAACTTTCAATATTCAAATTACAGCAAAAGAGATCATGAAGATTTGTGACATGCCGTACTACAATTTACAAAAAAATAAAAATAATAAAATCCATTTCTTTGATCTTATATCACTTTTATGGAAACTTTATTGAATAGATCATTCTTCTTCAAGCGGTTATCTTGCTATCAAGAAGTTCAAATCATCTAGAACCATGCAGAAAAGAGTTATAAAAAAGAAATGAAGTAAACATAACTTCCTCACGTCCATTTTTAAGTTTTCTAACTAAAAAATTTATGATATGCCCCTCAAAAAACCTCAGCTACATATGTTTGAAAACTATACAGGGGAAAAACTTTATTATTGCTATCCAAAAATAGAATATCTGTTTGGAATTTTAACATATAAATAACTATATCTGCATTCTTAGTATGCAATCAGAACTCAAATAATGCTACTATTTAGTTATTCTCTTATGCAAAATCACTGCATCTCCATACTCTGCAATTATAAAACAGTGTCATATTCCACAGTGGACATGCAAATAAAACAAAATGTAGAACAAAGAAGGGAAGGTATGAATATGTTAGGACTTATAATAAAAAATAATTTATTCCTGTAAAAAGTTATGATGAATAAATTATTTCCTTAGATTAAGAACATGTTTCCTTTTCTATTTTATATTTATTTCCTTGAATTAAGAATTATTTATTTTCCTATTTTATGTTATTTTTTATATCTTCTACTAATTAATATGAATTGAATATTGGAGATATTAAGCGATATATCTTTCCTTTCCTATCATTTTTTTTATTATTTTTCCTATTATAGGATTCTTGTAAGAGTTATTTATACTCACGTTCATATCAATGAAAGAATTTTGCATTCCACGGTATTCCACATTATTCTGAACTTCAACATGGTATCAGAGCCAAATTTCGTACTCTAGCCACCAGTCTTCCTTTGATAATTGTCGGGCTCCCTTCCTGTCATCCTATGTGCAAGAGGGGAGGGGCACTCATCTTGCTATTTGAAACAATGATTTTTTCTTCTTCCCTCGCTGCAAGCTTTATCTGTTGGCCGACCCTTCCTGAATCGGGAGCTTTGAATCTGTCGGCCTCCAGAAAATTTGTCATCGGTTGCATCCCTGCTGACGAAACCCCCATTTATCTTCTCTCCATACTGAAACACATTACAGACAAAACTCAAAATTCAGTCAAGCCTGAATCTAGCAAATTTGATAATCAGAAAAAATATTTGCTTCCAACAACTAACCTACATTCCCTTCTTCGTCGGTTTCATCCTTGCTGCTGAAATCCCCATCTATCTTCTCTCTAGGCCGAAACACATGGCAGACAAAACTCAAAATTTAGCGAAGCCTGAATTTTGAGTCTTCCTATAAGTAGTGCAGAAACTGCAGTCAAAAGACAAACACAGTTGTTTACTTGCCGAAACACATGGCAGAAAAAACTCAAAATTCAGTCAAGCCTGAGTTTTGAGTCTTTCTATAGGCACTGCAGAAACTACAATCAAAAGACAAACACAGTTGTCTACTTGTCGAAACACATGACAAACAAAACTCAAAATTCTGTCAAGCCTGAGTTTTGTGTCTTCCTACTGGCACTGCAGAAACTGCAGTCAAAAGACAATCACAGTTGTCTACTTCCATGCAAAGTCCTTTGCATCATTACATGTAGAAGCTTTCAGTCTACCTACAGGCACTACAAGAATTGCAGTCAAAGCAATCAAAGTTGTCTACTTCCCTGCAAATTCTTTGCAGTAGTACTAGTACAAGTTTTCCGTCTACATACAGACATTGCAGGGACTGCGACCACTACTTTCTACTTACATGCAACATTATCTGTAGGAACTTTTCGCCTACCTACAGACACTGTAGTAACTGCAGCCAAAGACAACCGCAATACATGATAAATATTTCAAGTTCTACTTCACAGGATCTTCCTCGCCCATCGTTTGATGTTTTAAAATTCAAGTTGAACGTGGTTTTCAACCATGTTTCAACTTGAGGGGGAGTGTTAGAAGTTATAATAAAAAATAATTTATTCCTGTAAAAAGTTATGAGGAATATATTATTTCCTTATATTAAGAAGATATTTCATTTTCTATTTTATATTTATTTCATTGGATTAAGAATTATTTGTTTTCTTATTTTATGTTATTTCTTATATCTTCTAATAATTAATATTAATTGATTATTGAAGATATTAAGTGATATATATTTCCTTTCATATCATTTTTTTTTTATTATTTTTTTTATTATAGGATTATTGTAAGAGTTATTTATACTCTCATTCATATCAATGAAAAAATTCTGCATTCCACGTTATTCCACGTTATTCTGAACTTCAACTGGACACAACATGTCATTAGCC
The DNA here is from genome assembly GCA_002079205.1 of Phalaenopsis hybrid cultivar. Lineage (NCBI taxonomy): Eukaryota > Viridiplantae > Streptophyta > Magnoliopsida > Asparagales > Orchidaceae > Phalaenopsis > Phalaenopsis hybrid cultivar. The sequence goes on along the minus strand of JXCR01046296.1, from coordinate 5,455 downwards.
TTTAACTGTCAAGGTTTAAAGACGCAATTGCAGTGCAAAACTTGTTCTATTCATTACTGACATGGGCTTATATAGAACCTTACATCGTTATCACAAATAATCCCTAAACTTTTTCTATATTTCCTATTCATAATTAGAACCCTTAAAAAGATACAAATCTCAACACTCTCCCTCAAGATAGACAAAAGATATTCACTGACTCCATCTTGTCACATAATCTAAACAAATCAAACGAGTTAAGTCCTTTGGTGAGGAAGTCCATCACTTGCTCTCTAATGGCTATATGACCTAATTCCAACAAACTGTTATTCAACTTTTGCTTGACGAAGAACATAAATCTCCACATGTTTGGTTTTATCATGTTGAACCGGGTTGTTGGCAGTGTTGATTGCTGACTTGTTGTCGCACCATAACTTCATTTGAGCTCTTTGGTCCACCATGAGCTCTTCCAACAAGGAACCCAGCCACATCATCTCGACAACTCATAAGGCCATCGCCCTATACTCTGCCTCTATTGCTGACCTCGCTACTACTGACAGTTTCTTGCTCTTCCAATAGACCAAGTTGCCCCATACAAACATGCAGTATCCTGTTACGGACCTACTGTCATCCACACAACTCGCCCAATCAGAGTCACAAAAACCGTCAATGCCTGCATGCCCAATTTTCCTAAAGATCAACCCTTTCCTCTGGCTCTCCTGCCTCTGCACTTAGCTTTGTCTTATGTTCAATTGAAGAGACTACAAGCTTGCATCCCAGCATACATGTTTCTGTGAGTAGATACACTACATACTTCCTCTAAGACAAAACCATTCCCTCTGGTCCACGGGCCACCTCAATTCCAAAGAAGTATCAGAGTTGTCCAAGATCCTTCGCCTCAAATTCTTTGCTCAATATTACCTTTAGTTGAGCAATATCTGCCTCATCATCACAAGTGATAACCATGTCATCAACATACGCAACAAATATAGTAATGTGACTTTCATTTTGACGAAAGAACATTGTATGGTCAGCATTAATCTGCTCATATAGTTTTAAGTCATAAAGTGACTTCTTGAGTCTTCACACCTTGCCGCTGTCAAACCTGCACCGAATCCTGGTGGTATCTCTATACACACCTCCTCCAATAACTCAACATGAAGAAACACAATCTTCACATCGAGTTAGTGTAACCTCCATCTGTCATTCACTATCAGAGAAATAAGATTCCTCACTGTGCTCATCTTTATTATTGGTGCAAAGGTCTTGACATAGTTAATGTCATACGTCTGACTGTATCATTTTGCAACCAAGCATGCCTTGTAAAGCTCCACTTTCCCTTCTCTATTTTATTTTACCATGAAGATCCACTTGCACCCAACTATTCTTTTCTCCATTGGCAGTGGTATTATCTCCCATGTTTGGTTTTCATCGAAAGCCCCAAGCTCTTCATGCATGGCCGTTTTCCGCTTGGAATCCTTCTTATCTATATGTCAACACTTCGGTATAGAGACAACATCTAAAGATGCAATGAATTTTTCATGTACATGTGATATATTAGTGTATAAAACAAACTGAGTAATGTCATTTTCCATCCCAAAACGATCAGGAGGATGTCTCGCATTACTACGAAAGGTCCTTCTTAAAGTGACGTTTTTGGAAGTAGATGGAATAAGAATCATATCACCTGTGTATTTTGAGTTTGAGGTGAATGGAGTAAGTTTCTCAAGAGTTGGGGTAGGAGAGACAAGAGACTTGCTGACACAAGTAGTACTGCAATCACTGTTCTCTCATTCTGCTTTCTCCTCCTTGCATACACCCTCAGCTCCCCTTGAGCTTGAATCCCACCACATTCAGGCTCATTTTCCTCATTTTTCGACACTTCCCCCGCCGATCCTTTCCACACAATGGGACAATACATCATTCCCACATGTATCAATCTTGGGTTAGTCTTTACCTTCTTAGTTGAGCCAACAATAAATTTATCTATACAATGGTACAAATGAAATTTGATCTTTGAATTGGTTGACTTGTTCTCACTACATAGATATTGAAGAATAAGGTAACAACAATGACGTGCAATGCCGATGCAACTAAACTCTTATTTCTCATCTCCTAAATTTTCTTGTAGTTGCACTCATCTCCTCCTCAATTTTGTGCTATTAACTCGTTTATCTCATCTCCAAACTTACTTTTTCTCTGCATCAACCATTCTTAATTTATGAACAAAGGCCTTAATAACTATGATAGCATCAATAGCATGTAACCAAAATCTCACTCAATAATATTTGGCCTGGACACCTCTTAGCTCAAACAAAATTTAACCACAATATGAAGGAGACCACGGCGGCCAAAAATTGCCTTACATCTTTATATTTTGTAGGTCAAGTATATCGTAGAAATCTAGTGGTTGTGAGTCTTATGAGTTCTTTCTTACAGAAGTTCTCTTTCCTTTATTCAAAACATTCTTATTCTGATAATTCTCCTAGATTTTCAAAAATTAAAATATTGTAACGTGCAACGCATGGAGTCCTGCAAATATGCATTCAATACTCCATCAATTTTTGTAATGTAGCCTTATAAGCAATAGGATTGTCAATAAAAATTTAGACTACTAAATGCTCTCCAATCTACTCCATAACTCAATCGATAATTCTAAAAAACATACTATGCACATTCATCTGATCTGATGCTTCAACAAACTTCAAACATATAATGTCATAAAAATTATTTATTATAATGCTAATCAAATTCCTATTTTTAACATTAGTAAAACCATAAATCATTATTATAAATTAAAGAAGATTGTAACTATACTTCGTGATCAGGTTCTTTTTATCTCCTCAATGACCTTCTCAATATTACTTAAAGGAAATATTTAATTAAATCATGTTGGCATATGACGCAAAAAATTGCCACATAATATCAAATTGCATTTCTATAGAGGAATCATGCATTATCCATACAAACACAGTTGTGATCCTCTTAGAATTATATGAAAATATTTGATTGGTACTATTATATCATCATTCTTATTATCCTCCACATTCATCATATACTGATCTATAGGTCCCCTGACACCTCTATTGAATATTTTTGGCAAATATGAAGATTTTTTGCTACTATGACCACTATCATCATGAGATTCACTACCTCATCTATTATAAAATTTATCTTAAATACTTTGACATTGTCTCTTTGTTCATAAAAACAAAAATATCATTTACACCTCATCAGGTATTTTAGCACATGGCGCAATATTCTTATGAGAATAGAAATATCATGTCATTTTCAGTACACCGCCTTGACCATTTTACATAATAGTTGCACCTGAAATAAATATGCCTTCTTTCACTTGCTCCATTATGCATTTGAGCGCTATACTTCCATGTCGAGTGTTTTATATTTCCTATTAACCTTTTTTTTTCCCGAACCTCTAGCCATTTTAGAATACCCAAAATTAAAAATTTCATTCAAAAGGAGAACACAAAATGTAGCACATTCAACTTAGCTAAGTGGTCGGGGGCTTTGTCTCCAACCTTAATTTAATTTAGAGGCTTAAAATATACGGTAGTAGGTGAATTTAAAAGGAGAGAGAGAGAGAGAGAGAGAGAGAGAGAGAGAGAACACACATAAGGAAAATGATAAATAATGATAACAATAACAAACAAAAAAAGCAAAAAATAAGTTATAAAAATTTCTAAGAAAAGAAACAAATACTTAGATGGGATGCTAGCAATAAGAGAAGAGGAGATGGAAGAGCAACAACACTGCACCACAACGGTATCGACCCAACAGTGTTAGTGGCGTGCAGCTAGGAGTGCAAGTGTGTCAGATGCAAGTGCAACATGCAACTAGGAATAAAGAGGTGCATGTAATTCTTGTTCTTGATTTAATTTTTTTTAGGTTTAAGTCTAAAAGAAAAACAAAATAAGATTTATTTTAAACGGTAAATTTATAAATTAAATTTTAAATCACTTAAACCCTAGTTGTAAAGCCTTACACTCAATATAAATTGTGTAGAGGCGCTCCTTGAGGCAAACCTCAATCCTATTGAGCCAAACACCTACATAGGCCAAGGTGAGTTGTACACCTCATAACCTCTTTTTTTAAATTGCATTTAGATATAATTGAGACACCTCTTATTATGCAATTTTAAACAATTAAATTGAAGTATCACTACTCATGCTATTTTATATAGTCTTACACATAATTCAAGTTTCAATTCCAAGCTATCAAAAGCAAAAATAGTCACAAAATTCTTACAACTTCCACTATCTATGATAGCCTTATAAACTTTATCATTATATTAAATTTGAATATGGCAGTCTTTTTCCAATTAAATTTAACTTTACATGTGGCAATAATGCATATTCAAAATTTTAAAGAATGTAAATATGATAATTTTATTTCTAAATCAATTTCATTAATATCATCTCACTCTTTACTTATCACCATTACCTTTTACATAAATGTATAAATTTTCATTTCCATAACGACCATTTTGACGATATTTAAAGTGTGTGTTTGCAAGAATTTTAAAATAATTGTAGTAGCAACGGAATTTTTTTATCATCTTAGTTGTCAATGGTATCGATTCCCTTAGATACAAAAGATGTAATTTGAACTTGAGTATTTTGATGATAAGATACACATTCAGTACATGAAGCAAAACTCCTAATAGCAAAAAAATCTAATACTTGCTTAAAATCTAATAGTACTTGGAAAAGACGAACAAGTGATATAATCAAATGGGGGATCATCTCTCTTTTAATATTAAGTCTTACTACAAATTTAAACTTGAAAAATATTGTTTTGAAGTATCAAGAACTTCTTCATATATTTAGTAATTATTTTGGCTCTTTGTTTTGAAGTATTAAATTCATCAAGTAAATGATCATGATATGATTAGAAGAGGGTTTTTTTTGTTAAATAAAGTTTTCATAAATAAACTTTTCACTCTTTAATTTACCTATCACCTTTACCTTTTACAATGTCTAAATTTTCATTTCCATATGACCTTTCTGACGACATTTAAAGTATGTGTTTGCAAGAATTTTAAAATAGTTGCAGTAGCAACGGAATTTTTTTATCATCTTAGTTATCAATGGCATTGCTTCCCTTAGATACAATAGATAAAGTAATTTGAACTTGAGTATTATGACGATAACATACACATTCAGTACATGAAGCAACACTTCTAATAGCAAAAAAAAATCTAATATTTGCTCAAAATCTAAGACTACTTGGAAAACATGAACAAGTGATATAATCAAATGGGTTATCATCTATCTTTTAATATTAGGCCTTACTCCAAATTTAAAATTCAGTACACGAATCTTCAAGGTGGGAAGAAATGGTATGAGTGATTGCAAATGCTCTAGACAGAATTAAGCTTTAACTCTCCGAAAAAACTGGATTAAGCTATTCATCGAATCTACTTTATGACCATCCATCCTGAGCTAAATAAACAAGC
>JXCR01046275.1:93763-112074 GCA_002079205.1 Phalaenopsis hybrid cultivar | reverse complement strand
CAATCCTCTTTTGATTCACTAATAACAATCATGCAAAATTTTGAATCATCAACTAGTTCGACTATACCAAATCCGAGACCCTTTTTCGAATTAGGAGTTCGACTTTTAACATCCCATAATGTTTCAAAAAATTGTAATTTATCTTTTATCATTTGTTTTGGCAAATGACCATGTTGAATTAACTTTTATACCCAAGGTGAAAAGTAACCAAAAGTTAATTCCATTAATTCATTAGAATCCTCTTCTAAATTTACACTATTTTCAAGATTAGTAGAAGGGGAAGCACGATAAAATTTAATCGGCTTTGAACCAGTGCTACGGACCTCCTTGACCTCTAAACTCTCGGCCTTCTAAGGGTGAATTGGAGCAGGGGTCATAGCATTCACATAGTGGTTGATCCGATCATACATTGTCTCATATTTGCTTTTCTCCACATCTTCTAAGGATATCTCGTACTGTGGTTTCTTCTGTTTTGTCATCATTATTTCATCTTCAAAACTTTCTTCATCATCAATATTGATGGTCGGCCTGACCCGTTCAATAATCAAGTTGATTCTTCCTCATCCACGTCCCTGGCCTCGACCTTGGGTGCGTGAACTAAAATAACCCTCGCCAACTCATTGCAAAAGAGTGGTGGAATATCACTGAAGCGGAGCTGAATGGCTTCCTCTTTTTTATTCTTTTAAATCTTCCACTTTATTTGTCACAACTTCACTAGAGAAGACAGTTTTCTTTAGAGGCGCATAGTAGGCGACATCTTCATGAATGTCAACTTCATGAACTGAAAATAACTGTAAATCTTCCTTGATGCAATGCTCTTATCCTTCCTTGTAGTACTTAATGCACTGGTGTAAAGACGATGAAACCATGTTGTATTTGTGAATCCATGGTCGACCCAGTAGAGCATTGAAAGAGGTCTCGACATCGATGATATGGAATTTGGCAGTTGTTACTAGTTCTCCAACTTTCATAAGTAATGTAATTGATCCAAGGTCTCTCTCTCTCCCTTTTAGTTGAATCCTCTTAGCATCATTTTATCGGTCATGAGCTCCTGAGCTTCAATGTCCAAAAAGGCCAATGTCCGTAGTCTCATCAAGTTGAGGGATGCTCCAGGATCTACCAAAACTTTGAACAACATAAATCTACCGATGTTAACAGAGATATAGAGTGTATGATTATGGACGGCGGTACCGAGCAACAAGTCTTCATTTGTAATGGTTACCCCTAGCTATTCTTTTAATGGACAAAATTCATCTGAGGATGTGCTGGCTAACTGGGCCAAGCAAATCTTTGGATCTAACAAAGTTGTAATCAGAGACTCTCATCTCCTTTAACAGGATTAAAGCGTCATAGATTCTTAATTTGGTCGGCAACTTCCTAAGATGAGCTAGCATGTTGTAATCCACTTTGTATGATCTTCCTATCTTTACTTAGTTATGTGTTTCTTCCGCTGGTGGAGGTGGAGGTAGCTCTTCTCGAGTTACTATTTACTTTCCTTTATCAGACTTAAGTGCAATTTGAGAATCGATTTGAGAATCGAGATCAAAGTTAGATTGATCATAATCGATTAAGTTATCACTATAAACAGTTAAAACGTAGCCAAAATCATAATCATTATATTTATAAGACCCCAGAGGGGCAGAAAGNGTGAAATGAATGCCCCCTAGATGAAATCAATTTTTTGGACACGCTCGCGCGGTCCATTTTGTCATCCGGGGTTGTTCGGACCACTTTTCTGAGATCGGGTAAAAAATGCGTCAAATTTAATTTGCATCAAAGTTTTGGTTTGCGATCGATCGTTTTGGAAATTAATCATGGGCCAATTAAATTGATTGGAATTCATTTAAAATTGGATCTAGACACGTTGAATTTGAAATTGAGGTATTTGATTGGTCATGAAGCTCAATTTGAAAATTTTGGTCAAAGTGAGTGAATTTGGTCAAATTCAACCCAATGGATGGTCAATAATTGATTTTAGGGGTGTTTGAGATGATTTTGGAGGATTTGAGAATTTTTCGTCCAAGAGTGGCATTTTGGTAATTTTGGTTGACTTTAACCAAAGTGGTCAAAAGTTTGATTTGAAAGGCTCGAGGTGGTTCAGGGAGAAATTTAGAGTCAAACGACAATGTTCGGGGTCATTTTTGATCAATGTGGAAGGTTTTATGATCCCCGAAGATTTTTTTTAAGTATTTGTTATTTTGGTGTCGAAGTGTGAAAAAGTTGTCTGAAAGTATGACAATATTACAGTCAAAAATCTAGGAAGACATAATGAATGATTTGGTGTGATTTTTTAGGATTTATTGGTGACTCTAGGAAGTTTTGGGAAATTGGGTATTTTGTGGGTCTAGGGTTATTTTGGTAATTTTTGGGAAAATCGGGTATTTTTGCTATTTTTGGGTTTTAAATGATCTAAATGATAACATCAAATGGTTTGAAGTGAATTTTGTGATTCAATGACAGTTTTGGGAAATTTTGAAGAATTGAAATATTCAAGTGGAGTATTTTAGGGAAAACTGGGTCCAAATAATTTTGGTCAGCCTCTTGAGTGTAATGATTGCAGCATTGTGATATGAAAATGTAATGTTTATGATGATCATGAAGATTATGAATGATGATGCAATGTATTGAAGTACAAAAAAGGTGTAGAGCAGTGCAAGGCTTTCTTATGGTCCAAAGGTCCTATAGGAATTCTCATCGTGGTTCCCTTATGTAATCTCTAATCTTTGTATTAAAGATTATTGATCATATATAGAACCAACATAGAGAATAGAGATTTGGTTGAAATGTCTAAGGAGAAGGTGGGTACCATTTCTAAGATGCTAAGATAGTCATTAGAAGATTCCTAAGGCTAGATCCTAGTCACTAGAGGAAAGGCCTAAAACCCTCACCCAAAAGTGAGGTCAATAGGGCTGTATGTGCTGTATCTTCTGGAACCATCTTTATTTGGTTGTACCCGGTTGATCCATCCATAAAAGAGAAAATCTCATGTGTCAAAGCGATATCCACCATTATTTCTGGTACTGGTAATGGAATATTATCCTTTAGACATGCTTTGTTCAAATCCTTAAAGTCAACACATACATGAATTTGTCCATTTTTCTTCTTAATTAGCAAAATGTTTGCTAGCCATGTGGATATTGCTCTTTCAGCATAAATTTAGCATCTATTAACTTCTTTACTTCGGTAATGACTTGCTGCTCTATTTCGAGGTGCATTCTTCTTAGAGCTTGTTTTACCGGGGTCATATCTTTGTCCAAACCAAGTTTATGAACTGCAACTTCCACCGACAGCCCTAACATTTCATCATAACTCTATACAAAGCAATCTTTGAATTATGTTAATAGTTTGATCAACTCTAAAGATTCTTCAGCATTGAGTAGAGAACTTATAAATATAGGTCAGGCCTGCTCTTCCGTCCGAAGGTTAATTTCTATCAATTCATCAACGGTTGACTTGATTTCTTCATCAAGTTCTAGCGGCGCATTTTTTATTAGCTGATCAGTAGAGTCATCCTCCACATCGAGANCAATCTTTGAATTATGTTAATAGTTTGATCAACTCTAAAGATTCTTCAGCATTGAGTAGAGAACTTATAAATGTAGGTCAGGGCTGCTCTTTCGTCCTAAGGTTAATTTCTATCAATTCATCAATAGTTGACTTGATTTCTTCATCAAATTCTAGCGGGGCATTTTTTATTAGCTGATTAGTAGAGTCATCCTCCACATCGAGGCAATCCTCTTTTGATTCACTAATAACAATCATGCAAAATTTTGAATCATCAACTAGTTCGACTATACCAAATCCGAGACCCTTTTTCGAATTAGGAGTTCGACTTTTAACATCCCATAATGTTTCAAAAAATTGTAATTTATCTTTTGTCATTTGTTTTGGCAAATGACCCTGTTGAATTAACTTTTATACCCAAGGTGAAAAGTAACCAAAAGGTAATTCCATTAATTCATTAGAATCATCTTCTAAATTTACACTATTTTCAAGATTAGTAGAAGGGGAAGCACGATAAAATTTAATCGGCTTTGAACCAGTGCTATGGACCTCCTTGACCTCTAAACTCTCGACCTTCTAAGGGTGAATTGGAGCAGGGGTCATAGCATTCACATAGTGGTTGATCAGATCATACATTGTCTCATATTTGCTTTTCTCCACATCTTCTAAGGATATCTCGTACTGTGGTTTCTTCTGTTTTGTCATCATTATTTCATCTTCAAAACTTTCTTCATCATCAATGTTGATGGTTGGCCTGACCCGTTCAATAATCAAGTTGATTCTTCCTCATCCACGTACCTGGCCTCGACCTTGGGTGCGTGAACTAAAATAACCCTCACCAACTCGTTGCAAAAGAGTGGTGGAAGATCACTGAAGCGGAGTTGAATGGCTTCCTCTTTTTTATTCTTTTAAATCTTCCACTTTATTTGTCACAACTTCACTAGAGAAGACAGTTTTCTTTAAAGGCGAATAGTAGGCGACATCTTCAAGAATGCCAACTTCATGAACTGAAAATAACTATAAATCTTCCTTGATGCAATGCTCTTATCCTTCCTTGTAGTACTTAATGCACTGGTGTAAAGACGATGAAACCATGTTGTATTTGTGAATCCATGGTCGACCCAGTAGAGCATTGAAAGAGGTCTCGACATCGATGATATGGAATTTGGCAGTTGTTACTAGTTCTCCAACTTTCATAAGTAATGTAATTGATCCAAGGTCTCTCTCTCTCCCTTTTGGTTGAATCCTCTTAGCATCATTTTATCGGCCATGAGCTCCCGAGCTTCAATGTCTAAATAGGCCAATGTCCGTAGTCTCATGAAGTTGAGGGATGCTCCAGGATCTACCAAAACTTTGAACAACATAAATCTACCGATGTTAACAGAGATATAGAGTGTATGATTATGGACGGCGGTACCGTGCAACAAGTCTTCATCTGTAATCGTTACCCCTAGCTATTCTTTCAATCGACAAACTTCATCTGAGGATGTGCTGGCTAACTGGGCCAAGCAAATCTTTGGATCTAACAAAGTTGTAATCAGAGACTCTCATCTCCTTTAACAGGATTAAAGCGTCATAGATTCTTAATTTGGTCGGCAACTTCCTAAGATGAGCTAGCATGTTGTAATCCACTTTGTATGATCTTCCTATCTTTACTTATTTATGTGTTTCTTCCGCTGGTGGAGGTGGAGATAGCTCTTCTCGAGTTACTATTTGCTTCCCTTTATCAGACTTAAGTGCAATTTGAGTATCGATTTGGGAATCGAGATCAAAGTTAGATTGATCATAATCGATTAATTTATCACTATAAACAGTTAAAACGTAGCCAAAATCATAATCATTATATTCATAAGACCCCAAAGGGGCAGAAAAATAATCATACAAGGTCAGGGGTTTGAGGATTTTCTTCCCCGAATATGAGAAAACTAATATAGCAGAGGCAGCCCCTATCCTACCCCCATGTGCTATCACTCTTCGTGGTGGTGCTCTTCTTCTTCTTCTTTGGTGGTGGCAGATTTCCTGAAGAAATCTTCATCTCTGGCTTAGCAGGCTGAAGACCTGAATAGAGGTTTGCCTTGAGGTATTCTGAATTTGGTCCAATATTTTCTTGGACAATTTATTCCAAATTGTACTCCATCCGTCTTTTTCTGAATATGGATCTATCGAAGTGATTGGCTCGGTTGAAATCATATTTACAGAACTTCTTTCAGGTTCTTTTAAATATTCTTTTGGAATTGTAATATTTCCTTTTCTAAGATTTTTCTCAAGCCAATCCTTAAAGACAAAACTATCCTCTATAGTGTGTCCAAGCATCCAGTGATACATATAATAATTAGGTTGATCCTTTTTGTCGACCTCTTCGGAATTCTTTGGCTATGGTAATTTGAACTCAGTCTTCTTCATCAGACTTCTAAACATTTTGGGTACCGCTTCAACTTTAAAGGAATAAAATGTTTTCTTTCGTTCCATCAAGGACGGACTTTTTCTATTTTCTGTTCGGTATGATCCCATCTGAGGCGGTTGCTGGCTAGACTGGCCATACTACTGTGTTTATTGTTGATCATGCCGCAAAAAAGACTAGGAATTCTGATGAGAATTTTCTACATGTATCTTCATTGGTTTTTTCTTCCCTTTATTGACTTTTTCCACTATTCCAGACTTCTTTTCAAATGCCCTAGTCGTCCTAGATTTCACTGCTTTCTCTTGGCAATCCATATGTTTGACTTCTTCTTGAAGATTGTTGGCTTTGCTGAGTAGCTTCTCAAAGGATTTAATGGTGAGTCCCTTGAGCATGAAAGCTACTGGCCCATGGATTCTCTTGAGTAAGATCTCAATCGCATGATGCTCCTATAGCTGAGGTTCACATTTCATGCTAAGGTTTCTCCACCTCAAAATGTAGTCCGCTAAAGTCTTATTGGGATTTTGCTTCTCTACTACAAGATCTCCAATAGACACATGATGTTGCGATCTGGCAAAACTCTTCATGAACAATTGTTCTAGCTTGAAGAACATCTTGATTGATTCGTTGGGTAGTTTGGCATACCAATAAAAAGCGATTCCGGACAGGCTGCTGACAAACCGTTGGAAGAGTAAAGCTTCATTTCCTCATGTGTTACCACAACTGGCTCTAAAATGCACTATATGTTGCCTGGGTTTCTAGTCCCTTCAAATATCTTAAAGTTTGGAGACAAAAAACCCTTACGGTAGGGAATGACATCGAACTCCTCCAAGTAAGGTCTATCCTTCAAAATCAATGATCCGCCCTTAGATTGGGCTAAAACCTCCCGAACTTGCTAGACCATTTGCTTAAATTCTTTTTTTGGTATGGCACTTATTAGAGAATCCTTCTTTTGTTTCTCATCTCTATTCGCTGAGACAACTTCCCTCATTTCATGTGTGATATGTATAATCTCCGGTTGATTGAATTCTGGGGAGGCTAACTGTGGTGGTTGAGACTGTCCCTGAGTTGTGGCCATGGAAGTCATGACAGCAACCATCTTTTTTCATTCTTTTTCTCCATTTGGCTGATTTGCTCATCGCTTAGGAAAACAACCCTACACAGTTCATCTACGCCATCTTCTTTGATGAGAGGTTGAGCGTCACACGCAGATGCAGCGGCTCTAGTTTCGATGACATGGATATCCATGAAATCTTTCTTGAGGTAATCATTGAAGTCAAAGTCTTCATCATCATCAATGGAAACTCCATGTTCTCAAGCTAACTTGAAAATCTTGACCCTGAGCTTTTCGACCTTTTCTTCAATTATTAAGCCTTGTAGCACCTTGAGATCTGGAGGACTTGCTGGACATCCTCTACTTGATCATCCATCTCACTAGCAATTGCTTCAATAATGTTGGACACTTCAAAGCCTTCCTTCATTCCATGATCCCGCCCTTCAGGCTCACTGGGACCGTATTGGTATGACAACCTTGGATACCCACACCTTTTCTTTGACACTGATATCTTAAGACAGTGTCTCAGCAGAAACATCACCATGTTGAAGAGAAGTATGCTCCCCATGGTGCATACCAAATACAGTATTGGGTGATCTCTTCATCTTTTCCTTTGGAACTTTAGGAACATCCTTGTGACCGGTAATTGGTAGAATTCTCAGACCCGGACGCGACTTAACTGGTTGATGGCTTGCGAGTCTAGTGATAGCCGAATCAGTTGCAACAATGGTTGTATCAGCTCTGATTCCTAAGCGGAACTAGACGGGAATGTGAGAAGATAAAGCTTCAATTGATTTCTGAGATCCTCTGGTAGATCTGAAGTCTCTTAGAATTTCTCTCTTCATGTGAGGGGATACTGCACATCCCACTCATTGGAGCAAATCACCAACTGAACAACCTTCTTTAGCAGCTAATCTCTGGAAAACTGTATTGACTCGGGTGATAGGAACAGGTTCTTCCTTTCCCCACCATGTCCATGAGGTGATGGTAAAGTAGCAGCGATCTTCTGGATACTTTCGTACCCATTAGTATCCATTAAGGGATGAAACTTACTCCCTTGCAGAAGTGGGTAGATCTCCAGTAATTCTGACTCCTCCTGATGAGGACCATCATCAACAGGTACTTCCTTAGAAATCTTGGCTTCAGCAGCCCTCCAAACCTTCTGGCTGAGGTTTCTCCTTTCGGTTTGGATTAATGGTGTGGTCCTCGAACTCAATTTGATTTCAAATACTCACAGTAGGACAACCAATCCTTCAGTCTGGTCTTCGACAATCATAACTTCTTTTCCCTTAGCAGAAACGGGAACAACAGACTTACTAGATGCCATGGTGATAGTAGTCTTGACTTTCTTGTAAGAAGGGAAATTCTAAGGGAAGTTTAGATTAAACTCAGTAGATGGTTCTTGAACCTCTGGAGTGGTGACTTTCATCACGACAAACAGGGTTTTCTCAATTATAACCTCGAGTTCATCAAATCCTGCTCCAAACTTGATGGTGGGGGTGACATTGCGGGCACTACAGCTCCTCGCAGGTTGCACGAGAAAGTGAGCGTTGGGAATTTCATTGCAACAGCTTCAAAAAAAGAAAGCTCTAGGTTAGTTTTTTCTCCAATACCTCATAATCTTAGTGCGACCACTACAAATTAAAAGAGGTCGATCTGTAGAACGGATAAGTCATTATTTAATTTGTGGAGATTTTAAGATTTTAGTAAAAATAGTTTGAAAGTAGAAAGATTTAATTAATATAAGGAAAATTAAAGAGCAGACACAACATGACACAATTTTGATTTAATTTAAAATATAGTAAATCAAACTCAAAAGGGAAAAAGTGAAGTTCAAGACCCAGTGCAGGACCAACTTTACATAACACAACGCCCAGGTGGAACTAGTCCACTAACACACCTATTGGGGGTCCGACCCCACACTAAGATTAAAAAGACCTTAATGGCCTCCTGAAACCTCTTGTTCAAAGGTGATTGAACAGACATTCCTGAAGTCCAAAAGAGTCGACCGTACTCACCCAAGACAGAAATGGGCAAAGCATGCCAACGGAGGAAGGGTAATTTGGTCCAAGAGGGACATGGACACATTACCGATGTATGAAAATAATATTTCCTGATTAATATGTAGAGAGAAGCTAATCCCCAGCGGAGTCGCCAGAAGCTGGTCGAAACTATTTTGGTTAAGGAGTTGCCCACTGGAGGTTGTCAGTCGCCGGAATCGAAATNATATATATATATATATATATATATATATATATATATATATATATATATATATATATATATAAAAAAAAATATGAAATCAAACTGATCCCATATCTTTCATAGTTAAAATAAAAGAGCACTACACCTCAAGCCATGTATCTATCCCGAAAGATAGATATAGGCCTTGAGGGTGAGGCTCGATCAAATAAACTAACAAATATATGACATCCGTTTGGTCTGCAAAAATCATTTATTTATAAGTTGACAACTTTCCCTATTTAATACAAATAATTAAATAGGATTTATATTAAGCTGGGTTCGGAAAAGCTTTCTATAGGGGCAAGCCCCTATAGTTAATTACATCTTAGATAACCAAAGTTACCTAAGAAAACTCTCGATAAAAATCAAGGAATTTTATCTTCAAAGATGTTAAAAGGATAGGACTTTTCAACAAGATTGAACAAAGATGTGTGAAAGGGGAATGACTCAAATTTGGAACATTTATTGTAGAATCCAAAGGAGGAAGAACTAGGGGATGTCACAGACCCAAAGGAGAACCTTGGTGACTTCCTGAGCTACCCTATGATTTGGATTCAGTTTTGGAGAAAAATATTTAAATGTTTCATTCTGTCAATTTTTTTAATTAGGGCTTACATTTGTGTGAAATGATCACACAAATAGCCTCGAAGAGTGAGGATTTTGGTCGTGAAGAACGACAACCTCAAAATCCTAAGACGAGTTAGGGCTTAAATTGTACAGTAGAGCTATACAAAAGCCTAGAGAAAAGGTTGAGGATTTATGTTGCATAAGCAAACCACCTCTAAGTTCTATGGCTTGGTTATTTAATTTTAAAGAAAGAGTGGTTTAGCTGATGTTGAAGATGGTCATGCTGCCCATAATGCTAGCTTCAAGCTCCTCGTTGCGGCAAATTTAGGTTTTCTAATGTGTCAAATTATAATGTCAAATCAGATATCCCTAAAGGTTATGGTTATTTAAATATTATGGGGCATATTAAAGTTGAATAAAGTGACACCAGTTAGGATCCTACGGTTCCCTCGTTCCGACACCACTATTTTCTTTCGGATTCGCTTAGTCCAAATGAATTTATTAAACGAAACTTAATGAGTTCCATACTTACATTTAGACCGTGGGAAATGTCGTCAGCAACTATAGGTTACCTCCTCCGAGGGATTCCCTATCATCCGATAGAGTCATTTTAATTTAATTGTTATTTTTGTTTTGTGATGTTTGTGATTAAATTTTGAGTTGTCTTATATTTTGAAAGTTGTGGCGGTAAATTTTATCTTGATTGATTTTTAGTTTAGATTTTGGTTTTACGGTTATCCTAGCAATTTTGGTTTTCATGCAGGGTGACATCGTTGTTTAACATGCAAGCTCGATGCAAGAAGTACAAAAAGATAAATAAAATAATTTAAAATTGTATCTATCGATTCTTCTTATTCCTCCACTTGAAAGGTTAGTACTTACAAAGCATGTATATAATTTTGCAGGGAAATTAAATTGTAGGAGTAGATGAAGGTTTAGCTACCAAACCCCAAGTTATGACTTTATTGAATCTCAGAAGATCCTAGTTTAGAACAAAAATATGGCAAGTCCAACTTGCCCTTCAGAATGTCCAATAAATTTCAAAATGCTCAAGGCATGACCCTGGACCACTTTGATGATTTCTTGAAATATTTCGAGTTCATTTTGGACTTATCATATTATTCCATTAATCATCCGAGGTTGAAGTGTAACTACCCCGTTGCTCAGTGAAACTTGACAATTTAATTATCCCAAGGACAGGATACCCAATTATTTAATTGATGTTTCGTTTAAAAGTTTTGTGAGTGTGTGCCCCTAAGGCAAGTTTAAGTCATTTAAGATTATGGTGCCCGTAGTTAAAGTTAGGCTCATTGTGTTTAAAGATTTTAATCACCAATCATTTTATCTTCTAAATCAGATCAATTGAGTGTAGACATCGAGTCTATGTCACTACCAAGCCTTTAACAATCATGATAGGTGGAATGGTGATTATCAAAATTTTGATTTAAGTGATATGTATTATTATTGAAAGATCACATCATCATCAATCTTAGGCTCAGGATAAGTGTATTATCATCTTTTTTATCTTAAGCCCATAACTTAAGAATCATTTGATCTTAGTTGGCTTCCAAATCATGAAGGTTAGGAGAATTATGATCATGTTGATGTTGTGCAAAGGTGGTGAGTTTCTACCTTTTAGTCCCATTGTATTTCAATCATCCAATCATATTCCTTAAGAGCAAAATTTTCCCATTTTTTCCCTTGGTTAATCCTAAATTTTGATTAAGGACCAAAATCTAAAATGACTATTTTGCTCTTGGAGTACTTTACCTCATAACTCATTAAACACAACTCAAATGTCTTGAGCTTTCAGAGTGGCATATCAATGAGTTAATTGAAACATCAAAAGAGAATAATGTAGTTTTTCTTTTGTGTTTTTAAATTCAGGAAATAGGGTTTTTAAAATTGATTTATTTAACTATGCAAAATAAAGTTTTATTTATGAGAAAATTATTAGAGGTTTCTTTGAGTCAAAGAAACACTGAGGTAAAATTTCATGATTTTTTAATAAAATTATTATTTAATTATTGACAAATTTAAATTATTCAATTAAATAGAAAATAATGTTTTAATTTCCAAAATTATTTTATATTTTATTAGACTTCTCTGTGTTCAAAAAACTCAGAGAATCACATTTTGTATTTTTATAATTTTTAATTAATTTATTATAATTATTTTAATGAGAAAATAAGGGAAATTCACTTTTAAGTTCTTAAAATTTATTTTTAACTTAGGAAAAATATCATAATGAATTCTAAGTGATTCGGGAAAGCTTGTACACATTTTGATCCTTTTTTGTATTTTTTATAATTTTGATTATTTTAGTTATTTTTAATTCAAAATTCACTTTAAAAAAGTCATTTTTAACAAAAATAGATTTTTATTTTTATTAAATGCCCCTAATCATAAGAAACTCAGAAAATAGTTTTTCATGATTTTTCTAAGCTTATTTAATTTATTATAATTATTTTTGTACAAAAATACAGAGTTTCTTTAAAAATCAAATTTAGTGCTTAAACTAAGCTAAATAATTTTTAATTTTTTACAGTAAGTAAATATGATTTTTATGCACAATGTGAAATTGTTTTTGACAATTTTTGATAAGTATATAATTTACATAAATTAACACAATATGTATGCATTTGATTAAATATAAAATGTACAAAATAATTCAAAATATCATAATATTTTTTCTATATTTCTCTAACCACCGGAAACCTATTAAAATTATCCTCATAATTTTTCAAATTATATTTTGATTTACATAATTAAAATAAGCCAAAATGGCACCTTAGCTTGAAAATTAGGGCTAGAAGCATATAAATGCTTTCTGACCTTGGAAAAATTAGAGAATATCCCCTCTATGATGAGGAATAAACCTTAGAATTTTCAAGCCATGGTGAGCCATATTTAGTCATGGAGAATTGAAATACCATATAGAGTATTTAATTATTTAAAAAATCATATATTTGGCAAATAATTTTTATTTTTTTTCCACATTATTCTCCTATGTTCACTGAGCAAGAGGGCATTTTTTTATTTTTATGATTTTTCTAGAGAAAGATATCGATTTTTAAAGTTCAGGCATTTAAAATAATTCAAAAAAATCCATATTTTTCTACTTATCCACGCAGCACCAACTCATCCTATGGTGGCTTCAAACTCACAATAATTCAAAAAATAATTCAAAAAATCCATATTTGTTGTGTTTTCCACCTAGGAATGTCATGCGGCCTGCGGTTCACACAATAAAAGTCTATCTGACTTGATCTCCTCCGTCCATTGGATACACGCGCGATCGGACGACATTCGTTCATCTCCCCCGAGTGACCTAATCTGTAAGCTGCTCACACTAAAACCTTAAGATCTCTGCTTAGACTGAACCAAATCACATGGGGTTTGTTTCTAGACCTTCATCTACTCAAGACGAACACATCTATATGGTTAATCAAGTATGAAATCAAGTCATTACACATGAAGAGTTAAAATAAGATCAGGTTAGGGTTAGAGCTCAATACCTTTATCTGAGAGGGGAGGCCTCAATCAAATAGAGTTGTCGTAGCATTGATTGAGTCAATCAAACCTCCAGATGAAGTCCCAAGACTTGGTGAATTGTCTAGGTATGATTTCGACTAAGGTTAATTTCAGATGTTGGTCTAGAGCTATCCTAGAGGCTACTTCAGAGGGGGCTTTGATGGGGAATCAACTCCTCTTGCTCTAGGTATGGTGTGTGCACAATTAATTTGAATTTGGTGGCATGTGGAGAGATGTTCTGATCTGAGCTAAAAGTTTGAGCTCAAAATTGGGCTCTCACAGTGGGAATTAGAGGGTGAAGGTGGTTGGATTGAGCTTAAGGATGTTTGGAAAGACTCTGATTATATTTTGACAAAGTTTCCCTAAGGATTCTGAACACCTCCCCTTTGGCCATGGAGGGGGCTGATTAAATAGAAGGGCTTGGGCTGACCACCAGGGCCAATTGATAAGTGCAAAGAGCTGCTTAGGTGGAGGGCTGAGGAGCTTTGAAGAGCAATTAGTATGAGCTGGCCTCTAGGGTTGAAATTGGGTTTGATATAGGGGTGGTGGCTCATAGTTTTGGCACTTTTCGTCAAGTATGGTGGTTGGCCAAAGTAGGGGAGGTGGTCAGGTGGTCAGGTGAGCCAGGGAGAGGGGTAATAATAATTTACCCCTAATGATTAGTGATGATGGAAGATATTTTTTTGTTAAGCCCTAAAATGGTATGAAATCCTATATTTTAGGGACTTATTAGTCCATAGCTCATTTGGGTGGGTTTAGAGTGGTTTAGCTTGGTCAATAAAGTGTGTTTAGTGGCTATGGTTAAATTAATTTTGCGACTTTGGCATGAATAAGTCAATTTTAATGAAGGGTTCAATTTGGGTCAAAATGGCTAGAAGTTGGGTTTATGTTAGGCTAGCCAAGACATTGAACCCAATTGATTGATCAATTTAGTGTAGATGATTGTCATGAGGAGTTTAAAAAAATTTGGAGTGATTTCGAATTGGCCTGAAGGTTCAATTTGGAGAATTTTGGGCATTTGGTCAATTTGGTGGTGTTGGGTTAGACTTGGGTTTAGGTTAGGCTAAGGTTGGGTTAGGTAAAAAATTGATGGTTCAAAATGGTCTAGAAGAATGTCATAAAGAGTTTTCAACATAAATTAGGTGTCAATTTTAGGGTTTGGGCATTCAATTTTGTGGAATTTGAAGACATAGCCAATTTGGGGCAAATTTGAGGATTTTGAATGTGAGTTGAAATTGAGGCTTGAAAAAGGCCAATTGAAGGTCCAATTTGATGTCTAGGATTGTTAGGAAGAATTTAGGATTCAAATTGAGGCAATTGAGTGGATCATATGGTTCAATTAGATGAGATTAAGTCATAGGATCAAAATTGAGGCTTTAATTTGGATCAAAATTGAGCTCAAAGCATGAGTCAATTAGGCTTGGATTTGGTTTGAATTTATCATATAAAATATGAATTTGAGTTTATAATTGAAATTGGGGAGGATTGGGGCCAAATTTATGGGTATGTGAGGTGAATTTGGAGAAATTGAGCTTTTAAGGGAAATTTGGGCATTTTAGGTCAAAGTGGTCAAATTGGTCAAATTGGGTTCAATTAACTGGTAAAAATTGGTTTTGGGGACATTTGAAATGATTTTTTAGGGTTTTGGGAAAGTTTTGGCTACCAAGGTTTTTTTTGTAATTTAGGCAAATTTGAGGGATTTTGGTAATTTTGGAATTTTTGGGATGTTTTGGGAAATTTGGGTAGTTTCAAATGGTTTGAAATGCATTTTGAATAAGTTTGGTTATTTTGGATGAATTTGGGAATTTTGGTCAAATTTAGGCATTTAGGTAATTTGGGGGTAAAGGCCAAGTTGGATGTTTTGGTAGAATTGGGGTGTCAACCACTTTACATGAGCTTTAAGCCAATGAAATCCCCATTTGGATCCTCTATGTACTAGACTTAGCTAAACCCTAGCTTAGGGATAGTGGGTATAGGGGACCATCTACATGAGTTTCTCAAAAGATCAAGGGATCAAAGTCAACAAATCTAGGTTTTAGGGTTGTGAGCGAAAGTGGGTGCAAGTGAGTGCAAGTAAGTGAACTAGCTCCAGATCAACACTAGGGTCAACCTTAAGTCCAAGTAGTCCTATGGGGACTCCTCTTGAGCTTCCTCTATAGTGGCCCCACCTATTAAGTGCTAGAGGTTAGGTCCAGTATATGGAACTTCAAATTGAGCACAAAAGAGTTCAGAGTTTCTAAAGTTGAGGGTTCCTTTTTTAGTTTTCTAGGAATAGTCAACAAGAAAATCCTATGGTTAGACCTTAGGCTACTGAAGAGGGAAAACTAAACCTCAACCTAAAGTGAGGTCATCAGGTGCTAGCAAAGAACATTGGCTAACCTAAAGTTTTTCGCCAGCATGTGTAGTAGTGTTGAGTGGATTCTGACCTCTCACTTCTAGATTGCCCACTATGCCCTCTCTAGAGGACCTATTAGGAACCCTTACAATCCCAACTTTAGACAGAAATTGATAAGAAAATCTAGTTTTTCACTCTAGAAACATTAATTCTACACCCATCAAAACTTATCTCCCAATCTATTTGCACTCCCCTCAGGTGATCGCAATGGTTATGCCCAAGTTGAAATGTGGCAATCACTAGTTGGTGAAAGCATAGCCCTCCTGGGTCATTATGTTTATCAATGAATTTTAACAATACAAATATTCACTTTGCAAAGTCAATGAACAACTGGTGAAAATACCATCACAATTTTTTAAAATAAAAAGAAATCCTTAAATCATTCTCATCCCACAAGATTAATTCCTAAATGGAAGAAGAAAGAAAGGGAACTACTCTGAATTCATGGAGATAAGATAAAAACACATGATTTATATTGAAAGCCAAGTCTTACAATAAAATCTTAAACAATACAAGATACTTATCGTTATGTCTTTTCCCCAAAAAAATCTTGAAGTTTCCTTGAAGCAATCTCCAAAAACCTTCAAGAAGTTTTCTCCAACATGCCCCTGAAAGGACTCTCCAAAGTCTCTTTTTTGTCCAAAATTTGGCCCTATTACTAGATAATTAAAAATCACAGAGGGTCACTTCAAGCAGCCCTTCAAAACTTGGTCAAATTCAATGGATATTCTAGAAATTTGGTTACTAGTGCTATAGCGTCAGTTTGGGGCTCTATAGTGCCCAGCCTGCTCTATACCAAGTGTTATGGCTCTAAGAGTAGCACTATGACGCCATACAAAAATCTTTCATTTTTGCTTCATTTTGTCCTTATTTTCTCTAAATGTCCATTTCATGTACCAGAAACAAAAAATATGCAAAATACATTCCATTAAAGTGCAATATCATAAAAAATATGCATATAATGGGCATGAAATCTACACTAAAAATAGGTAATTTTTAGGTGGATCAATTCTCCCAAACTTGAATGTTACTTGTCCTTAAGTAACCCATTTTGCTATATATAAAATTATAACATGGTTATGAGTTTTACTTAAAGATTTCTATAGTTTTTTTTTTCTATAAATGCAATAATAAAACTTTAGAAAAATTTTCAATAACTCAAGTTAAAACTAAAATATAAGAATATCTAGTATTCAAGTCTAAGAGTTCTAATTTCTTATTCATTTTAAGATTAACTATAATTTGTCATACTAATGATGCTTAGAAGAATAACAAGGAAAAAAATTTTATGAGAACTCTATTAGTAAGGATGCTAACACTTTAAAAATAAGTTCATAAATTTAAATAAGTCTCTTTCATTAAGAGGATTCAAGTGAAGCCAATTTTTTTATAAGCATCTCCTCAAGCTTCTCCTCACATAATTTTTTTGCCTTTCTTTCTCTTTTGATTTTCTTTTTTTTTCTTTTAGGATCATTTTCAATCATTTCTTTTTCTTTTCATGTCATGTGAGGATTATTATATCTAGATAGCCTTTAATGATTTTGAACCTCACCATCCTCTTCTTAAAGTTAAAAACTTTTCACATTTTCTTACTCAAAAAATGTGTATTAACTTTGCTAAGATTTTTAACAAAGTCTCAACTCTCCTTTTTAAGTGTAAAAATCTAACATCCTTAATATTTCCAAAATTATAATTTTCTTTATTTTAAATAATTAAGGCATAATCTTATACTCTTATACTAAATATCTTAATTCTAGAACTAAAATTTATTATTAAAACTTTTAGTTAAGTTTTCTATAATATTATGTCGGCACTATTTTTGGTGTGGAGTTTGCCCATAAGAAGCTGTCGGTCATCAGAATTGAAATCCCGTTGCCCGCTTCGGAAGGACGTTTTTTAAAAAACTTTAGTTTTGAAAAAGATGAAGTCAAACTGACCCCATAATTTTCATAGTTTAGATAAAAGAGCGCTTTACCTCAAATCCCGTATCTATCCCGAAGGATGAACAANCTGCGAAACCAATGTATTGGCCGACAAGTTCCCCTATTTAATATAAGGAATTAAATAGGGTTTATATTATGCTGGGTTCGGGAAAAGCTTCCTATAAGGGCAAGCCCCTATAGTTAATTACATCATAGATAACTGAAGTTACCTAAGAATACTCTCGATAAAAATAAAAAAAAATTACCTTCAAGGAGTTCAAAAGATAAGGACATTTCAAAGATATTGAACCAAGAAGTGTGAAGGGGGATTGGTTCAAATTTGGAACATTTTGTTTTGGAGTCAAAAAACTAGAGGATGTCACAGATCCGAAGGAGAACTTCGGTGACTTCCTAAGCTATCCTATTATTTTCTAGGAGGATGTCACAGATCCGTACTAGAGGATGTCACAGATCCGAAGGAGAACTTCGGTGACTTCCTAAGCTATCCTATTATTTTCTAGGAGGATGTCACAGATCCGAACTTCGGTGACTTCCCAAGCTATCATATTATTTGGCTTCAATTTAGGAGAAATCATTTAGAGGTTTCATCTTGCAATTTTTTATTTATTAGGATTTACATTTGTGTGAAGTAATCAGCACAAATAACCTTGAAGATGTGAGGATTTAAGTCAT
>JXCR01046275.1:0-64460 GCA_002079205.1 Phalaenopsis hybrid cultivar | reverse complement strand
CTGATTCGATAAAAAAATTGAAATTGTTAGATCAATTTTTTCAAAGTTATGAATCAAAAGTATCGAACTGATTCGATAAAAGAATTGAAGTTATTGGATCAATTTTTTTTTAAGTTATGAATCAGAAGTATCGAACTAATTCGATAAAAAAAATTGAAATTATTGGATCAATTTTTAAAAAGTTATGAATCAGAAGTATCGAACTGATTCGATGAGAAAATTGAAATTATTGGATCAATTTTTTTTAAAGTTATGAATCAGAAGTATCGAACTGATTCGATAAAAGAAATTGAAATTATTTGATCAATTTTTGAAAAGTTATGAATCAGAAGTATCGAACTGATTTGATAAAAAATTGAAATTGTTGGATCAATTTTTTCAAAGTTATGAATCAGAAGTATCAAACTGATTCGATAAAAAAATTGAAATTATTGGATACATTTTTTTTTAAAGTTATGAATCAGAAGTATCGAACTGATTCGATAAAAAAAATTGAAATTATTGGATCAATTTTTGAAAAGTTATGAATGACAAGTATCAAACTGATTCAATGTGAAAATTGAAATTATCAGATTAATTTTGAAAAGTTATGAATCAGAAGTATCGAACTGATTTAATGTGAAAATTGAAATTATCAAAAAATTGAAATTATTGGATCAATTTTTGAAAAGTTATGAATCAGAAGTATCGAACTGATTCTATGAGAAAATTGAAATTATCGAATCAATCTTGAAAAGTAGTAAATCAGAGTTATCAGACTGATTTAAAATATTCTGTGTTTCAGAAAGCATAATGTGTAGAAATTTATGTTGTTTTGGAAAAAATTTGTAAAATTTATTTGCAAGTATCGTATAGAGTTTGTAACTCCATAGGGATATCACGAAAAAAATTGTGTAGGACGTGCAATTTTGTGGGGATCTAGACCGAACGGGGTCATAGTGCACAAACAAGGAATCTCAAAATTGAGAAAACTTGTTCGGCAAATTTAATTTGTTTTGTTTTGTTCTGTTCATTGTTATGAACCAATGCATAGTTCAACACAGTTATTTTTACAATATATCATGTATATATCTTAAAGATGGAAAGTACATCATGTTATACGCATAACTAGTACATCTATGAGTACATAATATAAAGTACAAAACAAGCTGTCTTCATATCGCTGTCCGCATATTTATACATCTGCATGCCTGCCAATAGAAGATCTTCTCGCAAACTGTGTTATGAGTTACTAAACAAGCTGACCTTCTAAGCTGTTGTTTTGGGATGGCCTAGTGGTGCAACGAGTTTATAACTCATATGGTTGCAACTCTTCAAGTTCCAGATCTGGCTGAAATCCGTATGGAGTTTTGTCATCACTCATCCTTCTGAAAGTTATCGACACTCGACGGTGTCGGACTCCCGGAATGCAATGTTTCGCTATATCGGCTCCATTTCCTTTCAGAATTAGAACGGACCCTCTTGGTAAAGAAATTTCGACAGATCCTCGGAATTCACCTGGACCGATTATCTCTATATCTGTACCGAACAGTATACTGCTCTCCGATATGAGGGAGACCGTACAGAATGGACGAACAAAATCGTGATGGTCAATATGCGGAGGGATACAATCCCCTTCTTCATAGATATTAATTATGCAACTATTGGGGATGCAATCTGCTGGAATTATGCCCCATTGGACCATCCGTGTGATCATCCATTTTATCATGGGTGGCATTGGCTCCACCTTCTCATGGTGTAAAATTCCTGGAAGATTTTCTTGTCGATCTATCTTATAATTGTAACAGCAGCAGCATTGTATTGTAATGCGACCATTGCCTCTCATCCATTTTTTAGGTTCGGAATATGTTCTTCCGGATAGCAGTCCTGCTTTGCCTCTGATTCGGAGGTCAAAAACACAATCGAGTACTTCTTGTTGCTTTGTAAGAGAAAAGACCTCTGTATATAATTCCAATCCCTCCAAAATATTAACATAGTCTCCATCGACTCTTTCAAAATGTTCAAAAACATTGCATTTAACTTTATGTATTTTTGCAAGCTTGACTTTGTTTGGATATGCTGGATAACAGACTTCATCATTTAACCGATTATTAATGACTGGTTGTCATGTTAATGGTGGTATTATTTCCACCGGATTATGCGTCTCAATTTGAGTTGGCACATGAAAAATGTCCCATGGATGATGTTGAACTGTGTTTGTGTCATCGATCGGCAAATCATCATATCTTATCAATTCATTGGCTGATGAGTAATCATCATAATTACCATATTGTCCCAGATCTAAGTCATTGCAACCCGAGCATTCTACAAAGGCTCCTGTAGAATGTCCTTGTTCAAGTGTTGCAGAATGGCAAGTGGAACAAACTGAACTCGAATTGGAGTGAATCCATGCTGGTGATGGTTCCAGGCGCTGTACTGACTGTACTTCATCCTCTGTCAAAGGAGGACTGTCAGAAGACTCCCTCATGTCGACATTATACATGTATCCTTCCGGGATCGCAAATAACTTTGTTTTTTATTTCTGCGCTTTGACAAGAGCTCTTTGTTTTCTCCGATCAGCATTTCTTCACTGAGTCCTACGCAATGAGGCGAAAGGTATTTTCTGATTGTCAGCAACTATCAATTTTTTTGCCGAAGTAGCTATCATGGAAGGCAAACGGCGGCTTGAACCTTCCATTGGATCTTGTTCTTCAATAATTTCTTTCCCTTTTGAGGAGGAGAGAATCCTGGTGCTGAATTTGAGCAATGAGGGCAATCCCTCTTTTTCTTGTTCTTCAACAACATCCATTAGTGGATTTTCGTATTCTACGTTGATATCATCAAATTTCATATCGAAGTTGATTATTTTGCCTTGTGGTACATCTTCTTCGTTTAAAGCGAGGTTTAAACCGTCTTTGAAGGCAAAGATCAGTCGCGGTCCTGACATCTCCTTCTGAAATTAACAGGGAGACATCAGTGAGCTGGAATTGTTTATGAACCAGAACAAAACATAGTTCAATTAACGTATATTTTATCTTGTTAGTATATATGTAGAAAAGGATGGATGTAATATGCGATACTAAGAATTTTCATTAAATTTTGATATTGATTAAAAAAAATTTATCTGGTCATAGACTTTTCAGGCCATATAAATAACCCCAAAACTATCTGAGGTTCACAAAAATTTTCATATGTACGCAACAAACTAACAACAGCAAGCGCATCATGTCGCGTAGTAGGCCTTTAGGTATCGTCCATTTATTGGAAGCATAGGCCTTTCTCCTTGACAATTGATGAGTCAGTAAGCTCCTCCGGTGTAGACCTTCTCAATGATAAATGGTCCTTCCCAAGTCGGCTCAAATTTTCCACCTATCTTGCGACGTGCAAGAATAGGTCTTTTGAGAACAAGGACCAGGTCACCAATTTTAAATGTCCTTGGGCGGACCAATTTGTCATGAGCTCGTATCATCTTTGCTTGGTATAGCTCCAGATATTGTTGTGCTTGTAGGCGCTTTCCTTCAAGACTTCAAGTTCTTCAAGTCTGAGCTTTGCATTTTCTTCAGTTGTAAGTTGGTTTGCAATGATGACTCTGAGAGACGACGTCTGTATTTCTAATGGTAGTACGGAGTAAGTTGATTAGCAATGGCGACTCTGAGAGACGGAGTCTGTATTTTTAATGGTAGTACAGCTTCTGACAGTATACGAGCATGTAAGGTGTACATTGAGTGGGAGTTCTGAACGTCGTTCGGTAGGCCCACAGAGCANCCTCATCTCCTTTGACAGGATCAGAGCGTCATATATGCTTAGTCGGGCCGGCAACTTCCTAAGATGTGCTAGCACGTTGTAATCCACTTTATTTGTTCCTGTGGATTCATCTTGATCATGTTGTTTTTCCACTGGTGGAGGTGGAGGTAAATCTTCTTGAATTACAATTTGTTTTCCTTTATCCGTTGGAGCAGTTCTTGGAGGTAACACTTTTCCGCTCCTTAAATTTATTTCTGTGATTTCTTCTTGAGATGTTGCTGTTGAATCTTCCAATGTATCTTCTTTATCGGAAAGTTCCAAGTTGATTATTAACAGCGTGCCATGGCACTTGAGGATTGGTTCCTCACTTCCGTTACTGTCGTAAACAGTATCGTCGAAGTCTTCTTTGGTATTAAACGTATTAAACTCAAGTATGATTTGAGGATCATTTTGAGGATTGAGATCGATATTAGGTTGATTATTTACGTTATCACCAGAAACAGTAAAAATGTAGCTAACATCATTATCATTACCTTCATCAGGTCGCGGAGGGACAAAAAGATAATCATACAAAATCAAGGGGTTCAAGGATTTTCTCTCCAGAATCCGAGAACATATCTAGTAGAGGCAGCCCCTATCCTACCCCTAGTGCTATCAACAAAATTCTTCTTTTTCTTTATTTTCTTTGATTTTGATGACGATGGTTCTTGTGACGAAGTTTCCATCTCTAATCTCATGGACTGAAGATTCTGATGTGTAGTCTGTCTGGAAGCATTCTGTATTTGTTTTATCATTGTCTTAGAGGATTTGCTCCATGTTGTATCCCATCCATCTTTGGTAGATGAGGCAGATCCTTCTGATGTTTTTTGTATATAATCCAGGACTTTCTTGAGCTTATTCCAAGTTGAACTCCATCCGTCCTTTTTAGTGTATGGATCAAGTTGGGAGATTGGCCGAGCCGAAATCACATTTATCAAACCTTTTTCAGGTTCTTTTAAATATTCTTTCGGGATAGAGACCTTCTTTAATGTTCTTCTCAAGCCAATCCTTGAAAACAAAACATTCTTCAATTGTATGCCCCAACATTCTGTGACTTTTTCAGGTTCTTTTAAATATTCTTTCGGAATAGAAATATTCCCTTCTTTAATATTCTTTTTCAGGTTGTTTTAAATATTCTTTTGGGATAGAGATATTCCCTTCTTTAATGTTCTTTTCAGGCTGTTCTTTTAAATATTCTTTCGGAATAGAGATATTCCCTTCTTTAATGTTCTTCTCAAGCCATAAACGAATCATTCTTTAATTGTATGCCCCAACATTTCTGTGATATGGACAGTAATTTGGTTCATTCTTCTTATTAACTTCTTCAGGCTTCTTGGGTTCTGGAAGCGGGCAGTAATTTGGTTCATTTTTCTTATTAACTTCTTCAGGCTTCTTTGGTTCTGGAAGTCTGAATTCTAGATTTTTCATCAGACTCTTGAACATTTTGGTCATTTTTCTTATTAACTTCTTCAGGCTTCTTTGGTTCTGGAAGTTTGAATTTTGGATTCTTTACAGGCTTCTTTGGTTCTGGAAGTCTGAATTCTGGATTTTTCATCAGACTCTTGAATATTTTGTAAATAGCTTCATTTTTGAAAGAGTATATTATCGCCCGTCTTTCTGTGAAAGATACCTTTCTTCTTTGAGACTGCTCTCCTTGAAATGGTTGTTGACTAGACTAGCTAATCTGTTTTTTGAGTTTGTTGAGAANAACCATTTTGAATGAGTCATGGACCAATGAAATCTCCATTTTGGGTCCCCATGTATTGGTCTTAGCCAGGGTTTTGTGAGGGTATGGTGAGGGTATTGTATACCTTAGCTCTAAACCAACACCCAAGGTCAATCCTAAGGTCAAGTAACCTTATAGGAACTCTCCTTGAGTTCCCTCATAATGATCTTACCTACTAAGTGCTAGAGGTTAGGACCAATATGTAGAACTTCAAGTTAAGTAAAGAGAAGAGTTTTGAGTTTCTAATGGTGAGGGTACCTTTTCTAGTTTTCTAAGACTAGTTAGTAGGAAAGTCCTATGGCTAGACCTAGGCTACTAAAGAAATTTCTAGACCTCAACCAAAAGTGAGGTCAACATATTTAGAAAATAAAAAATATAGTTATCTAAAGTTAACCCAATGTACCACAGGTTATGTTAAAATAGTTTTTGAAATTATAGTTTATTGAGGACAAATAAGCTTTAATTTCAAAAAGTTTTTCTGCATTCCCCTAAACTTAAACTTTTAATTAATTTAAAATAGTGCAATTCATATTAAGCATGAAGAAAGAGAAAATTTTAAAATTTCTAAATAGGGAAACAATACAAGTTTAAGTAATAAAAACAATAGCTGAGCAGTAATAATATAAAATTAACATGTATAACAATAAAAGCACAAGTAAAAGACAACTCTAGCACACCGATAATATAAATTGGAGCAAAAGACAAATATTTAACATTAGAACAAAAAAGTGCGACATAACAGTTTAATACAAATGTACTCCCTAAGTACTAAACAAAGTACAAACATAACATTCCAATAAAAGTACAACAAATAACTAACAACAGAAAATCCAAATATAAGAACTAAAATAAAAAAAAACAACAACTCACTCATCTTCCTCCTCCTCATCATCATGCTCATCATCATGATCCACATTCTCATCCATCTCTCCACTCTGATATGGTGTAAAACTAAGGCAAGTAGGAAATTTTACTGAATGATTGACCCTCATGAATTTCACCATAGCCTCATGATAAACAATATTAAAATCAACTCTCCTATGTGTATATTCATCATTATGATACAAACGGGCTTTTAAGCTTTTCACCTGATTCTATAAACAAAATATCTCCTTATTGTATAAATAACCACTCCATTATAGTATCTAGTGAAGTAGTACCAGAAGTGGAAGGTCTGTAGGTTAATGTAGAAGGAATATCAAAAACTCCACTCCTAGATCTTGGAATAGTATGTTTTCCAAGAATTTCTAAATTTGTTTTTCCAATAGTCTTATGGGGTGGTAAAGTTTCCTTCCATGTCTCATATTTAACCTCAAATTGAATGCACAGGTGGAAAAAAGAGAAGGATAAACCATACCTCCATAGGTCCTCCTCTTGAGGAAATATTCATGTTCTTGTAAATGAGAGAGCCAACGTAAATAGGTTTCTTCATCTGAATGCAATAGTTCAAAGTGGTTCTTTCTCAGGTTAACTCACTAAAATGATTAGTTGGAAGAAGTCTACCAGAAATGAAGTAATAACAAGCACGAGAATGAACATTAATCTTAGAAAAAAAATAGTTTACCCAAAATACATTCTTAATCTTCCAAACTCCATTACCATTAGTAAAAAATTTCATAATTTCATCGAGTTCAGCATCAGAAGGATTAAACTTAAAATAAAAGTAGGTAGAAGCACTTTGCATGCAGCTTGTAAATATGATTGATACGAATAGGGTTGATATCCACATATTGCCCTCTAACATAAACCAAGTCATCAGATTCATCAGGAACGTTTGCAAAAAACTCACGAACCATAGAAATCATAGCAACAATAGTAAAACAGCAGAAGCTCTCCCACTGTTGTTCAGTATTCAGATATTCAATAGGTCCTTTAGGACGAAGGAAACTTTGTTCTGCAATTAAATCTTAGATTGCATATCTCTATATCTATCCCGAGCTTTCAAACTAGAGAATTTCTCGCTATCAAAACTAGGTTGTCCTCTACCCCTCTTCATTTTAGGAGCCATGAAAAATCTAAAAATTTTCAATAAAAATTCCAATAAATTTCATTTACAACTTCATAAGGCTCCTACAAACACATTTTAAGCCAAATAATCATTCAACCATGGATTTCTAACTATTTTCATAAAATTTTAAGATTTTTGGCCTAACCAGAATGTGGAAGAAATCCAAGATGAAATAAAAATTTTTCAAAGCCAAGATGAAGATCTCATTTAAAGAAGATGAAATTTAGAGTTTGAAGTCCTAACTCCAATTCAATCAAGCACAAATTCAAGCCTTAGGGGAGCAAGTTGCAAAATAGAAGAGGAAGAAGACAAACCAAGGTGAAAAATGGTGAAAAGCAGCGGTTTGGCGCTAAAAAAGAGTTTTGGGTTAGTCTGGCGCTATGGCGCCATGCTTTGCCTGATGAGTGGCGCTATAGTGCCCAATAGTGGTGCTATGGCGGCATTCAAACATATTGAGATTTTTGGAAATTTTGTTATATTTTGGAAGAACAAAGTAAAATAAAGATTTTCATACTTTGATATTTCTTTTTTAATGGCCATTTTGAAAGTTATTAATATCATAATCATTTCAAAATTTAAGTGCGCAACTTCAATTTAAACACATAAGATCAACTTTTCACACCAGAACAAAACTTGTTTTCTTATATTAATAATAAGTTCAATACTTAAATTCTATTTGGGGCAGCTGCAACTTATCCAACTTATCCAGATAAGCAGCTTGTCCTGATAATCTGGTGGTCAACATCATATTCTGATAAGCTGATTGACTGTTTGATTTGTGTGTTTGAAAAACAGTTGATTCTAGATAAATGACCTTTCTGCCCCTATTCTGGATAAGCTGTTTAGTTGTTTGATTTGTGCATTTGGAAAACACTTAATTTATAGATTTTTTTTGGGATAAATGACCATTTTGGCACGCAGCAGTTGTGTTGTTTGCAGGCTATTATCCAAAGGCTCATTACAAAGGTTGAGATGTGTCTTTCAAGTGATGTGCCAATTGATGTATTGCAAGATGATTAATATCATTGTTTGAAAAAAATCAATCTGTTCTCTGATTTTTTCGTTTAAATTATAGTCACTTCTACCAAAATATAATTTCTTAATTTTAAATTGATTGACTTGTAAAACCCATTGGAACAACATAGCTTGCAGTGACCAAGCGCCTTTCTTGCAGAAATAACATAGTTCATGGAAACAGATCATGTTGCTATGGAAGTTATAAAAAGATTTAAGGCTTTAAAATAAGCAAATTCAAGTGACAACCAATACTTGTTGGCAAGAACAAATATACGCATTGCGACAGATGGAAGATTAGTTAATACCATTATTCCTACTGATCCTAAATTGAACAATTTCTTTGAAGGCACACAATAACAAGTCAAATCAGACCTTAAATTGTTCTTTATCTCATGCATAGCAACCTTAACAACACTAATAAAGCTATGAGAGCTATTCTGATGAGATAAATGTTCAAACTATCCTTTGAAGAGTTTCAATTCAGAAGGTTCACACCAAGCAAATGTAATTTCACCGAAGTAGTCCACTAGAGCATGATGATCAAGATGTTCTGAATTCCTGGCTTCTTTTGATGCATCTGATCGGTTGCAGACTTGCCCAGGCCACCACAAGTGGCCATGGATCTTCCCCCATATAAAATTCCAAATCCGAAATTCATCACTTGCTTTTCATCTGAATTGAAATATAATAAAACGAATTTAAAATAGGAAAAAAAAATAAGATTAAGTAGAATAGCCAACAAGATAAAATCTGATCGCTCCGAAAGTTAGCGAAAAATGAACATAATTCAGGTGAAGAAGGCTTTTAGATAGAATTACCAAAGCAGTAACTAATTAATTTAAATTTTGCTTGAAAAATAAGAAAACTTGAATTTTACTTGAAAAATTTCACCAATGAGCGTTCCTTTTTTATTTCTACTTTGTACAACCTTAAACAACTAAGATCAGTAATATCATTCTTCTACATTCATCTTCTTAATAAAATCAAATAATCCTTGGTACAACCTTAATCCTCACTAATCTAACCCTTTCCACACTGGAACAGCCTAGGGCAGTGAAACAAACCAGATGTCCCACTCTAGAGGGGAATAGAGAAAATGAAACAAAGAGGAAATTATGAAAGCATGAGAGGTGAATACATTGCTTCAAGTATTGCAACAATCCAGAATTTCATGGAGATGATTTGCATTCCCTTCCTCAGCTTCAGCTGCCCTCTCATAGAAGGGCTTGAGCACCTCCTCCATGTTCTTCGATCACAACTCCTCCGCCCTAGAAAGCGGCATATCTTTTCTAAGCACTCGTGCCGAAGGAACACGAAGAAGCATGGAGCGGGTCTGTGAGCTCAATTGCCAACGAAGGAGGAAGGAATGCCAAATCTGAGAAGCGCAAGGGCAGAGGCTCGATCGCGATTCGAGGGTTGCAGAGTAATTCAGGAGAAAACACGACAAGGCAACCCAGGCTGCAGGGATGATCCTGCGGTTAGCGTTATTCGTAAAATAAAAAACTGTGATTTCCAGCATGCAATGTAAATGTGTTATTCAAACAATAAGATGACATTTTGAAAATATTGCTGCTCTTTTAAGCTGAGGGCCCATTTGGGGTAGACTAATATCACAGGCAGCATTTTTAAAACACCACCGTCTGTTGGGTTCATGCGTCCCTAATGTGTTTTGCGAAACATCATTTTTGATTTGTTAATAAACACGGCCGCGGGAATGACCCTTTGACCTACGTTCATCGCTCGCGTGTTACTCCTCTGCCCTTGCCAATGGCTTCTTCTTGTCACACCTCTCCTCACCAAAAGTTCATACCGTTGATAACTTATCTGTTAAGCAATCTCCACTCCTGTCAGAGTAGGAGCACCTCTCCACTCGAGTATCTTAGCCTATGGCCTTCTCCCCCGCCGCCTTTTCCTCATTGTTGCTCTCACCATTGGTAGTTATAGTGACAAGCAACTTCTTCTATTTCAGCTATAAATACCCCTAAGAGGAGCTTTACACAGGGAGTATTTTTCCTGCTCAACTTGTTCTGCCTCAAAAATTTGTGTGTTCAGTTTCTCTCTTGGCCACCAATTTCAAATTCTTTGTTGGATGTTTGCTATTCTCATTTAAATGCTTAATTTTCTTTTAATTATGAAAGTTATGGGTGAAATTTGAAAGCATGCCAAGATTTGAAAATAAATTAACCTAACGAATCTAATTGAGTCAATTCTGACAGGAATGCTTCAATGTTAATCTTCATCATGTTTTATTTGTGATACTAGATTTCAATTTCATGATATTGAACTTGTTTGAAGCATATGTCGGTTGTTTATTTAGTGATGATCAAAGCTCAGGAGAAGAGTTAGTAACAATGATTTAAGAAACTGAATAAAGTCAATTTCATTTTAAAGTTTAAGCATTCTCACATTCATAAAATGTAATTTCATATTTTAGAATTAGGACTGTTCCACTGTTATTTTCATTTTTAACAATATGGCTTGCTATTAGATAATTATGAGGAATTTAATAACAAGAAGGTAATTAGGTATGAGAATACATATATGTATTTTTCTGGATAGGTAAAGTAATTTTCAAGCTTTATTATTTTCATGTGAATGTTAACCTCTCTATGAATAATGAGGGATTCATTTTTTTTTGCTGAAAGTTGGTTCTTGCTACATACATCTTGGAAACTTTATAATTTGATTAATTGGTTCTTGTTGCTTAATACGTATGGTTAGGGTGGCAGATATGCATTGAAGCTTGAATGTTGTACAGGTGAACACATTTGAAGATTAATATAGTAACTACTCGAATTATATTTAAAAATCTAGTATTTACGTTCCAACTGTTATAAGGATGCCTCTTGATTACTATTTAGCAGCTAGACGTCATCTTGGCTTATATAATTTAATCCCTTTTGAGATATGAAATGGGAATGAAATGGTGATGTTGATTGCCAATTTGACTGATCCTTAGCAGCTAGACATGAGAAAACTTCTACAAAGCAGCTTTTATTTTTTCCAATGAACTCAACAATGACTTGGTGTTCCATCATGAGAGAACTACTATAAAGCAGCTTTCATCTCAAAAATATATACTTGATATTTTTTGTAAAGCGCATGTTTGGACAAATGTGCTTCTTAAGATTATATTTGGCTACATAAGAAATATTGTTTGCAAATTTGATTGATTTTCTTTTTTCAAGTTTTTTTATGCTCATCTTGCAGTGACAGACATTGAGGATGGCTTGAAAAGTATCTTGCATATGATATTTGAATATTTCTAATATTTTGGCTTTTGTCACTTTATCTTCTTTTGTTGTTTTTCTTGGGAATGTGGTTCATCTAGATTTCTATTTAGAGATTAATTATTAAGATTCAGTTGTTTCTCTTTGCTATTATGTCATAAATAGGTTCTTATACATAGATTGGCAGTTCCAGTAACTCAAAATGTGGCCAATTTGTTTTGTGGATGGAATAATTTCTCATTTGAGAGAGATAGTGGGCTAGTTCTTTCTTTTCCTTGTGAGATCAAAGTCAATTTCTTGGGTGGTGTTCTGAAGGAATGGGGGTAGGAGATAAAATAACATATGAGTCTTTAACTTTGAGGGAAAATGTTGCTACATTGAGAAGGAAAAACTTGCTTTGGTATAGCTAAAAATGTTTTGAAATAGCTCGTTGGATTTGAAAAGAAAAATAACTCCATTTCAAAATAACACTTTTTTAAAGTTAAGTTAAAGATAATCCAATAGGTTGCAACAACTTTTTTTCATCAAGTACCGACACTAGAGATGTCAGTCTCATTCAATTAGTGCTTTGTTTACAACTGATATTTACAGCTGATGCTTTGTTTAAAGATAATCAGATTATTATTTTCATCTTCTTCATATATTTACAACTGATGCTTTGTTTATTGAAGTGTAAACAACAACGCAGTACCTGTAATAATGGTCTTTTATCCAAAAAAGCTACAAATCAACTGTTTTCCAAACCCACAAACCAAACAACTAAACAACTTATCCATAATAAAGGCAAAATGATCATTTATCCAGAATCATTTGCTTTCTAAACTCACAAACCAAAGGACTAGTCAGCTTATCAGGATAAACTGGTTATCTAGATAAGTTAGATAAACTACAGATGCCCTAAATAGACCCTAAATAGATGTTAATACAAATATAGACAAACATTTAAGAAGTGCTAGAGCCAAAATAATAACAAAGCTGACATACCACACATAAACACTCAATATTATCATATTTATCTATCTAAGAATCCATCTAGGAGTAGTTGTGAACAATAGTGTCACCCTCCTTTTCACCCTCCAAATAAATATGATCAAAGAGATGGTAGAATGGAGCATGAAGAAAATCTTGAGCAACCTTATCATCAAACCATTTATTGTTGTTATACATACTTACTTGGTAATCTTGGAAACATGACATGTGGTTGAATTGGACTTTCAACTGCCACTCCAATGCTCGTACTGGTGGTACATGTCACTTAACTTGTTGTGGAGATGAGATAACTACTCTTCTATATTTTCAAGTTTATCTATAATCTACTCCAAACTAAATACAATAAATAAATTGAAGTTGGTTTGAGCATCTTTATGCATCATTTTTTTATCTTCAAACCTTTCATTGCGACTACTCTCCATTGCTCTCTAAGTATAAATTTTCCACTCTCCACTCTCTCTCTAAAATGTTTAGAACTGTGAATGGGTGCCTCCATTCCCGTTCTAGGAAGTTTTATAAAGAAGAAGTGAGAAGAAGATGACAGAAAATTGAATTTTGGGCGATTTAGGTGAGTTATTCGAACTGTGGCGCTATGGCGCCAGATCTAGCGCTATAACACCAAACTAACTTTTTCAAATGTCAAAATTATTTTGTTCCCTCCTCATTTTCATCAATAAAATAATGTTTTGTAATGTCTTAATCATGTAAGACTCAATATCTCTTCATACACTCATCATAACAACAATCACTAAACAAATCAAACCACACTAATAACTATGGGTTGCCCCCCAAAAAGCACTTGATTTAACTTCATCAGCCCGACATATCCAAAGTTTTTACATCGGTTGACCCAACATTAGGATCTTCTCAAATGTATGACTATTTTCACTTATATAAGCTTTTAATATGCATCCATTTTCCTTAATTATTATTCCAGTTTTAGGATCTTCAATATCAACAACACCATATGAATAAACTCTTACCACAATAAATGACCCTGACCTCCTTGACTTAAGTTTTCCTGAAATAATTTTAATCTTGTATTTTATAATAAAACTTCTTTTTCAGGTGAAAATTGTTTTTCCTAAAACTTCTAATGATGCCTCATTTTCATTTTCTCCTTATAAATTCTAACATTCTCATAAGATTCATTTCTTATCTCGTCAAGCTCATTTAATTGTAATAATCTTTTCTCACCAACATCTTTTAAATTATAATTAAACTCTTTAATAGTCTAATAAGCTTTATGCTCCAATTCGATTGACAAATGCCAAGTTTTCCCATATATGAGCCTATATGGTGACATTCCTATAAGAGTTTTGTAAGCAATTCTATCGGCCCATAATGCACTATCAAGTATAGCAGACCAATCGGTCCTATTAGGATTTACAATTTTTTCCATTATTCTTTTAATTTCACGATTAGATATTTCTATTAAACCACTCGTTTGAGGGTAGTAAGCTGTGGCAATTCTGTGTTTAATCCCATAATTTTGAGTTCGTGTTTCAATTATTTTGCTATTAAAATGATTTCTCCCATCTGTAATGATTACTCCAGACATTCTAAATCTTGTAAAAATATTTTTCCTTAAAAATTGTGCAACATTCTAGAATCATAGAGAGGTAAAGCAATTGTTTTAATCCATTTAGAAACATAATCCATAGCTATCAAAATATAAATATTTTCCAGAATATAATATAAATGATCCCATAAAATCTAAGCCCCAAACATAAAAATTTTTAACTTCCAAAGTAAAATCTAGGGGCATTTCATTTCTTCTAGAAAAATTTCCAACTCTTTGACATCTATCACATGATTTTATATAGGTATTAACATCTGTAAATAATGTAGGCCAATAAAATCCAAATTGTATAATCTTAATACAATTTTATCAACCCTAAAATATCCCATAGAATCTGGTTTATGACATTTTTTGCATAATTTCTTGGGTTTCTTTTATCGATACACATCTTCAAGTAACTAAGTCTTTACATTACTTATATAAATAAGGGTCATCCCAAAATAAAATTTTGCAACATGAATGAACTTTTTAATCTGATGGTTATCTATCCTCAGGGTAAAATGTTACTAACTAAGTAGTTAACTATATCAGTACCACGAAATTTGTCATTCATTAATTGCATATAGTTGTTCATCAGGAAAATTTTCATTATTTTCACCATTAAAGTTAACATTATTTTCCTGTTCAAGCTTGACAAATGATCAGCTATCTGATTATCAGTACCCTTCCTATTCACAACTTGAAAATCAAATTCTTACATCAGAAGGACCCATCTAATTAATTGTAGTTTTGTATCATTCTTCATCATTAAACATTTTATAGCAGAATGATCAGTATGCATGATGCATTTGGCTCCAATAAGATAATGTCTGAATTTATCAAAAGCATACACTATAACTAATAATTTCTTTTCAGTAGTAGTGTAATTAATCTGAGCTTCATTAAGGGTTTTACTGGCATAGTATGTTACTTTAAAAATTTTATCATATCTTTGCTCTAAAACAACCCCTATAGTATAATCATTAGCATCACACATTAATTCAAAAGTTCTTTTTTCAATTAGGTGAAACAACAATAGATGCAATGATTAATTTGTCTTTTAATAAATTGAAGGCATTCAGGCATTCCTCATTAAAATCAAAATTAGTGTCTTTTTCCAAAAGATGACATAAAGGCTTGGAAATTTTTTAGAAGTCCTTAATATAACGCCTGTAGAAACTAGCATATCCTAGGAAAACTTCTTACCCCTCTTACATTAGTAGGAGGTGGTAATTTAGCAATAACTTGTATTTTTGATGGATCCACTTCCATGTATTTCTCAGAAATCTTATGTCCTAACACAATTCTTCCTAGAACTACAAATTCACATTTTTTATAATTAAGAACATAGTTTGTTTCTTCGCTGCATTTTAGAACTCTTGTTACTTGATTTAAACATGAATTGAAAGAGCTTCCAAAAACTAAGAAATCGTCCATAAAAACTTCAATTCCTTTCTTAATTAAATCACAGAAAATTGATATCATACATCTTTGAAAAGTTACATGTGCATTACATAATCCAAATGACATCCTCCTAAAAGTAAAAGTTCTATATGTACTAGTAAATGTTATCTTTTCTTTATCCTCAAGAGCTATGGATATTTGGTGGTATCCGAAATATCTATCTAAAAAGCTAAAATAGCGATGCTCAGAGAGTATATCCAACATTTGATCCAGAAAAGGTAAAGAAAAGTGATCTTTCCTAGTGGTGATATTTAATTTTCTATAATTGATATAGATTCGCCATTCAGTGACTCGTCTTATTGGAATTAATTCATATTTTTATTTACAACTACATTCACTCATCCTTTCTTAGGAACACAATAAATAGGACTAACCCATTAACTGTCTGAAATAGGATAAATAATTCTCGCATCCAACCACTTTAAAATTTCTTTCTTAACAACTTCCTTCATTATATGATTCAATCTCCTTTGAGGGTCAACCTTAGGCTTATGATTACCTTCCTTTAAAATTATAAGAATACAGATTGAAGGGCTTACTCCTTTAATATCAACTAATGTCCATCCAAAGGCTTTCTTATGATTTTTTAATATCCCCAATAATTTTTCTTTTTGTTTTGCAGTTAAATATGAGGTTATAATAACTGGTAATGTAGATGAATTCCCCAAAAATGAATACTTTAAATGAGTAAGGAGAACTTTCATCTCAAGTTCATGAGGTTTTTCAATAGAGGGAATTAGAGGTTTACTATTTTCAGTAGTATCTAAAATTTCAAAGTTTTTCTAAACATAATTTGATTCCTCAGTGGTTATCTCATTTGATTTATCCTTAAAATCACTTTCAATTTCACTTTCCAATTCTTTTTGATATGATATGACTTCATCTTTTTGTTTTAATATGACTTCACATCTTACTTGGTAATGCTTAGCAATCATATAATCAATAATATCGATTCTATAACATTTACCATCTTTTCCTTTATCAAGGTAGTTTATTGATTTAAGCACATTAATTGTAACTTCCTGGTCATTAACTCTCATGGTTAATTCTTCCTTTTGCACATCTATCATAACACGTCTTGTAGCAAGGAAAGACCTCCCCAAAATGATAGAAATTTCTTTATCTTCTTCCATATCTAATACAATGAAATCAACAAGGAAGATAAGTTTATCCACTTTAACCAATACATCTTCTAGATCCCCTTAGGATAAGTAGTAGATCGATCAGCTAACTATAGGGTTACAGTAGTGGGAGATGTCTCTCATAAACCTAACCTTCTAAATATAGATATTTGCATGAGATTAATGCTTGCTTCTAGATCACATAAAGCTTTTCTACAATTTTTTTCTCCAATTGCACAAGGGATGGTGAAACTACCAGGAGCTTTAAGTATTTGAGAAAGCTTCTTTTAAATTATTGCACTACAATCTTCACTAAGTGCAACAGTCTTATAATCTTCAAACTTCCTTTTTTTATTTAAAATTTATTTCATAAAATTTGCATAGCTTGACATATGTTCTAACGCTTCCGCAAAAGGAATATTAATTATAAGCTTCTTAAATATCTCAAAAAATCTTGAAAATTGTTGATCCAACTTTTTCTATTTAAGTTATTAAGGAAAAGAAGGTGGTGATCTTTCTAAATTAGTCTTAGATGGGGAGACAGGTTGTTCTACTTCCATAGGAATAATTTCCTCAGGTTTTTCAGTTTCGACATTTTCTCTCTCAACTTCAATCTCTTTTTAAACTCCAACATTTAATTCCTTTCCACCCTTCATTTGGACATCTTTAACTTGTTCTTGTTCTTTAATTTTGTCTTTTGGATTTATCTCAACATTACTATGAATTGTTCCTCGAGGTCTATTGCTAAGTGCGTTAGCACTTTATCCCAGTTGATTCTCAATATTTCGAATAGCATCACTTTGACTTTGTAATTGATTTCCCATTTGTAACACCACTTCTTCTATAAACAACTGCTTCTCCTTAACTTGTTGGTTACTACTAAATCTAGAAGGATAAGTAGGTCTATAGTTAGCACTATCCTGATCGTTCCAGTTCTTCAATGGGTTTACTTGATTGTTCTTCCATTGTTGACTTCCACCACTAAAATTATTATTCCAGTTAAGGTTAGGATGGTTTTTCTAACATGGGTTGTAATAATTTGAATATGGGTTTTTGGATCTATTAATAGCATTTATAATATCTAATGAAGTTTGAGAATCAATTATTTGTCCTGATGAATTTTCTTCAATCATATGAGGTGTTTGAGAAAAATTCATTCCAATTTGGTCTATTTTTCTAGATAATGTAGTAACTTGAGATGCAGCCATTAAAATAACATCATTATCATAAATACTGACTACTTTCTTAGGATCTAACCTATCATATGACCACTGAAAATTATTTGTAGTCATCTCTTCAATTAATGAATAAGCTTCATGAAATAGTTTAGCATTGATGATCCTCCAGCAATAACATTAATGATAGATCTAAGGGATCCTACTAACCCATTATATAAAGTTTGAATGATTAATCAGTCTGGAAGAGCGTGATGTTGACACTTTCTAAGGAGTTCCTTAAATCTTTCCCAAGCTTTGTATATTGACTCTCCTTCAAATTGAGTAAAAGAAGTAATATCATTTCTAAGCTTAGCAGTTTTTGAAGGTAGAAAATACTTAGAGAAAATTTTTTAAGCTATATCCCCCCAAGTTTTAATAAATCCAGGTGCTAACAAATTAAACAAAATCTTAGCTTTATAGCTTAAGGAAAAAATAAAAAGTCTAAGTCAGACGACATTGTTTGATACACCATCATATTTATATGTAGCACACAGTTCTAGAAAACTTACTATATGTAAATTTAGATCATCAGACAGTGTTCCCCCAAATTAATTGTTATGTATCATTTGTTAATTGCAGGTTTAAGTTCAAATGAGTTAGCTGCTACAGTAGGGGTTTGAATACTTAAATGAATTTCAGCTGTTATAGGGTTCCCGTAAAGATCTTTATAAATTTTGATGTTCATTTTCAGTAATTTGAATATCAATATTATTTTGCGATATGTTTGTCATTTCTTAAAAATTATGAAGTTCTTTTTGTTTTCTAATTTTCTTATAGTTCTTTTTAATTTAGAATCGTAAGATATTAAACCTTCAGATTAAGAACTACACATGCAAAAGATAAAATTTCAGAAAATAAAATAGCACATTCAAAATAAAATATTTTTAAAGTTTTTGATTTTCCGTTTTTTTAATTTTTTTTTGGATTTTTTGGTTTTTTCAATTTTTTTTGGATTTTTGAAAATTAAAAAGTAGCAAAATTAATTTTTAATTCTACTAAAAATAAATCTACACTTCAAATATACATTCAAAGTTAAAATGTTCTGTCGCTTTCTCCTACAAGGATGCCGAACACATGACATAACTCACAATTACGTTAATATTTATATTTCTTAAAATTGTCAAAAACTTATCTCAAATTATGTTTAGTTGCTAGTGTGAATAAATGAAATAATTTGGAAAAAAAAATAATAAGTTTTCACACTAGGGGTACTACGCAAGTATACGTATCGTTTCAAGTAACATAAGATTTTTTTTTAAAAACCCCTGTATCGATCCCACGAGGAAAGTAGACATTGTTAATATTGACTTGCAAAACCCTATCTAAATTGCAGCTAAATATGATAGGAGAACAATATCAAAATGTTTACAATGATTAAAACTAAATTTAAGCAAAAAGTAACAACTAAATTTAAAAGTTTAATAAAGTTCAAAATACTAATAAAGTATAAAAACGAGTTTGATTGTTATAAAAAAGATCTTTTCCCTTGCAAAGAGATGTTAATCAGTGTAGGATTTGAATGATGAAAATGATAAAATTATGAATTTTGAAGCATTCATATTCCTTACACTCTCTTGGTGCTAGCAAAGAACATTGGCTCACCTAGAATTTTTCACCAGCTTGTGTAGCAGTGTTGAGTAGATTCCGACCTCTCACTTCTAAATTACATACTGTGCCCTCTCTATAGGACCTACTAGGGACCCTTACAATCCAAACTCTAGACTAAATTGATAAAAGAATATAGTCTATCACTCTAGA
Source organism: Phalaenopsis hybrid cultivar (assembly GCA_002079205.1). Classification (NCBI taxonomy): domain Eukaryota; kingdom Viridiplantae; phylum Streptophyta; class Magnoliopsida; order Asparagales; family Orchidaceae; genus Phalaenopsis; species Phalaenopsis hybrid cultivar. The sequence goes on along the minus strand of JXCR01046275.1, from coordinate 44,606 downwards.
AACATCAATTCTATGTCCATCAAAACTTATCTCTCTATTTATTTGCACTCACCTAAGGTGATCGCAACTGCTCTGCCCAAGTTGAAATGTGGTACTCACTAGTTGGTGAAATCATAGCCCTCTAGGGTCTTTATGTTTTTTAATGGATTTTAACAATACAAATGACCAGTTTACAAAGTCAATGAAAAATAAGTGAAAATACCATTACAATGTTTTAAAATAAAAAGAAATCCTTAAATCATTCTATCCCACAAGATTAAATTCCAAATACAAGGAGAAAGCAATGAAACTCCTCAGAATTCGTGGAAATAAAACAAAAACATATGATTTATATTGAAAGTCAAGTCTTACAAAAAAAACTTAAACACAAATACAAGATACTTATCATTATGTCTTCTCCCCAAACAAATCCTGAAGTTTCATTTAAGCAATCCCCAATTTTTTACACAAAACAAAGACTCTCACTCACACACACGCATGCACACACACACACACACTAAAACCTTCAGGAAGTCTTCTCCAACATGTCCCCGAAAAGACTATCTAAAGACTCTTTTTCGTCTAGAATTTGGCCCTATTAATATATAACTAAAAATCACCAAGGTTCGCTACAAGCACCCCTTCAAAATTCAGTCAAATTCAATGGATATTCTAGAAAGTTGGTTACTGGCGCTATAGCGCCCAACCCGCTCGATACCTAGCGCTATGGCTCCAAGGGTGGTGCTATGGCGCCATACAAAATGTTCCATTTTTTAATCCATTTTGTCTTCATTTTCTCTAAATGCGCATTCCATGCACTTAAGACCAAAAACATGCAAAACACCTTCCTTTAAAGTGTAATATCATCAAAAATATGCATAAAATGAGCATGAAATGTACACAAAAAATAGGTAATTTTTAGGCGGATCAATGTCCCTTCAAAATTCATCTAAATACATTGAATTTACAAAAATAAAAAATAAAAAATTGACTCTGGCACCAACCTTCTAGAAGCCTGAAATAACTTCCTAGCACCCATGCACTATATCCTGACGTCATGACGTCGGACTCTCTGTTTTTACGTACAGGGTTTGGCGCCTAGGCATCAGTTCACTATTTGCTCCATTGCTCAATCTGACCTAATTTTGCTCCATTTTGCTCCCTTTTCTCTAAAACCTCATCTCTTGTATCTGAAACCAAAAACATGCAAAATGTCTTCCATTAAAGTGTAATATCATTAAAAATGAGCATAAAATGTATATAAAAAAGTAGCACATTTTTGACATGTCTCCCAAATTTTATTATTACTGTCCTCGAGTAACTCTTATATTTTATAAAACAAATACTTGAACTTATGACAATGGGTTTATTTAAAGATTCATGTAGATTTGTCTCATAAATGTGATAGTGTAACTTTAGAAAAATTTTCAATAACTCAAGCTAGAAATAAGGTATATGAACATCTAGTAATTAAGTTAGGAATTTTAATTTTTTATTCGTCTAAAAAATAATTGTAATTTGTGAGACTTAGGAATCCTAAAAGAATTAAAAGATAGAATTATGCGAGAATCTATTAGTAAGATTTGGCTAATTGATGCGACAGATTATGTGTTTTGCAAATATTTTTCAATATTACAAAATATACACGACAGTTATAATAATAAATATGCAATGTAAACCCAAAAAAAAATAACTTTAATAAAAATAATTTTATCATTTAAGAATATTTAAACTGTAAAATCCCCTAATAATAACACAAGTATACGTATCGCTCAAGTAATAAAGGGCTCTAATGCAGTCTTAGATATTGATCCCACAGAGAAGTTGGAACTGCTTATAGATAAATTCTTATGACTATAATATAAAACACAATTCAAACTACAAAACTGAAGCATGAAATTTTAATCTAAAATAATTAAGTGTATGCTAAATAAAGTGCAGATAAAAAGAACTAAGTTAATTAAACTAATTGCTAAACTTTCAAAAGCAAACTTATGAAATCTAAACAAAGTTTTTGTGATGAAGAGTTCAAATTTAAGAAAACAACTTTACCTTTTACAATGAGTATATGAATTGTGAAGAAATTAAAATCATTTAAAAATATATAAAAATTGTTTTGTGCTAAATAGGATCAATCTTATTCTTTACCCTTTTTCAAGTGCATACAAAACATTGGCTAATCCAGAGTTTGGTCCCTAATTCCGTGGTTAGGTTGGGAGGATACTGATTGCCACTCCAGAGCTCCCACTACTCCCTCACTTGAGGGCTAACAATCTTGCAATAGTTTCTAATAAATTGGACCAAATTGGGAATTTTAATCTGTCACTTTAAAATTTCTAATTCTGCATCCAATAAACTAATTTCTCTATTTATTTGCATTCAACCCCATGGATAACATTCTCTCCCATGGAATCAAATATGATTTTCACTATGTTGTAGAAATCATAAACCTTTCGGATGATATGTTTCTCAACACATATTTACAATTCAATTGACCAGATCGAAAAGTAAATGAAGATCAGAGTTTGATTCATCACAAATTATTGACATTTAAAATCATTTAAAATAAAATAAATTATTCACAAAACCAAATCTCATTGTAGGGAGAAAGATAAAGAAAACTACTCAGAATTCATGAGAAGAAACAACAAAACACGGATTTCATACATAAAAATAAGTTTACAAAAATAAGGAAATAAAATACACAACTTATCTCACAATCCTTCTCAAGTAAATTTCTATAAGTTCTCTTCAAGAACTTTCTCTCTTTACAAGCACTCTCAATTCTCTCTTAGAAGTGCAATAAAGAAGAAATCTCTCACCTTTCCTCTTCTCTTACAAGCCTAGAAGAAAATCTCCAAGCCCTTGACTATCTCTCTCTCACGCCTCAATTGGGTTTTCCGATCCCCCTTCATGCCACACTCATGCCCTAGACTTCTCTTTCTTTTATTAGAGGTTGCCTCTCTCCAAAAAGAATTCAAATTTTCTTTAAAATTCTATCAAAAAATTCAACCCTCTTGAATTCAAAAGATATGTTTATTGATCCAAGAGAGATATCCCTTCATAAAAGAACCTTACAAAGTGTCTAGATGCATTGAATCACTCCATGGGGTGTCTAGAACAAGTGGACCATTCGAAATTAGTGCAAAATTTGTCTTGAACTTCCTTAATTCATAAAAAACATCTCTGGCGCCTCAAGCGCTGATTCTGGTGTATCAGGTGCCAAGTTGCTTAAGATCGCGTTGTTATGGGTTTTGGCGCTTTAGGCTCCAATTCCGGCGCTTTAGGCTCTAGCTCTCTGTAAAGTGGTGCTTCAGGCGCCAGAATCACAAAATTTGCTGTTTTGGCTCCGAATTTCATACTTTTTGCTCTATTTACTCCAAATGCTTAAAATTGATATACCTGCAATAAAAACATGAAAATACCCTTCTTTAAAGTGCAATATCACAAAAAATAAATATTAATTGTATACTTAAAATAACACATTATTTTAGTGTATCAAAATTCCGCAAACTTAAAATGTTATTTGTCCTCAAAACAAACTTTTACTACATAAAAATATATGACTTTGGATAGAGATTAACTTATAAACTTCTTTACTTTAGTTTCATAAATAAAATGGTAAAATTTAAGAAAAACTTTTAATAACTTAGATCCAAACTCTAAGTATAAGAGTGCTTAGTAATCAAATCTAAGATTTTTGAATCTCTATTCATTTCAAGAAAAATTATAATTTGTCATATCAACAATACTTAGAGTATCCATATAAAAAAGAATTTCATGAAAATTTTACTAATAAAGGTGCTAATACTCAAATATAAGTTTATAAAATATAGTAAAACATTTTTTTTAAGTTGATTCAAGTGAAGCTAATTTTTGATTAGGCATCNCAGACCCGGACGCGACTTAACTGGTTGATGGCTTGCGAGTCTAGTGATAGCCGAATCAGTTGCAACAATGGTGGTATCAACTCTGATTCCTAAGCAGAACCAGACGGGAATGTGAGCAGATAAAGCTTCAATTGATTTCTGAGATCCTCTGGTAGATCTAAAGTCTCTTAGAATTTCTCTCTTCATGTGAGGTGATACTGCACATCCCACTCATTGGAGTAACTCACCAACTAAACAACTTTCTTTGGCAGCTAATCTCTGGAAAACTATATTGACTCGGGTGATAGGAGTAGGTTCTTCCTTTCCCCACCATGTTCATGAGGTGATGGTAAAGTAGCAGCGATCTTCTAAATACTTTCGTACCCATTAGTATCCATTAAGGGATGAAACTTACTCCCTTGCAGAAGTGGGTAGATCTCCAGTAATTCTGACTCCTCCTGATGAGGACCTTCATCAACAGGTACTTCCTTAGAAATCTTGGCTTCAGCAGCCCTCCGAACCTTCTGGCTGAGGTTGCTCCTTTGGGTTCGGATTAATGGTGTGGTCCTCAAACTCAATTCGATTTCAAATACTCACAGTAGGACAAACAATCCTTCAGTCTGGTCTTCGACAATCATAACTTCTTTTCCCTTAGCAGAAACGGGAATACTCAAATTTAAGTTTAGAAAATATAGTAAAACATTTTTCTTAAGTTGATTCAAATGAAGCTAATTTTTTATTAGGCATATCCTCAAGCTTCTTCTCACACATTTTTTTTCTTTTCAGGATCTTTTCAATTCCCTTTTTTTTTCTTTTTANGCTTCTTCTCACACATTTTTTTTCTTTTCAGGATCTTTTCAATTCCCTTTTTTTTTCTTTTTATTTCTTTTTATTTTTCAAGTGAGGATTACTATATCTGGATAGCCTTTAATAGTTTTGATCTTCACTATTAAAACTTCTTACATTTCTTCACTTTATAAATTCTTATTAGTTTTAATGATTTTTTATGAAGTCTCATTTTTTTCTTCTTACATGAAACTCTAAAATTCTTAACACGTCAAAAATACAATTTCCTTTACTTTAAATAGGAAAACATAGTCTTATCTTTTCATAACAAATATCTTTAACTTTATAATTGACTTTCATTCTTAAAAACATTTACCTAAATTTATCATAATATTTACTAACATAAATATAGTCATTTAAAGTTAAATCTTAATATCCTAGGTGACACGCCTAAAAATTAGNAATACAATTTCCTTTACTTTAAATAGGAAAACATAGTCTTATCTTTTCATAACAAATATCTTTAACTTTATATGTGACTTTCATTCTTAAAAACATTTACCTAAATTTATCATAATATTTACTAACATAACTATAATCATTTAAAGTTAAATCTTAATATCCTAGGTGACACGCCTAAAAATTAGCTAATTTTTCATATATATTTTATACTCAATTTTAATGATTTTTAATGATATTATACTTTAAAGGAAGATATTTTGCATATTTTTGATTTCAGGTACAAGAAATGGACTTTTGAAGAAAATGAAGCAAAAATGGTGGAATTTCGAGTAAAAACGAGCAAGAAAGAAAATTATGAATTGGCACATTTCAATATGTATCTTAATCTAATTTAAATTTCTCAAATATTTTTGAATGAAATTACACATTAAAGAATGATTGTTTTCATGCTTATTTTGTAGTTGCATCTATTAGGAGTGAAACACAACTGAAACAGGGCTAGAAGAAGCTGAAACGGAGTCAAACGGAGCAAAATGGAGCTGCTGCAGGGTCATGCTTGAGGCACCAAACTGATGCCAGAGGTGCCAAAATCTAGAGAATTGTGCCTGAGACACTAGAGATGATATAAAACGGATTAAGACGGTTCAGGATGAATTTTGAGTGGATTTTGAAGGCTCCAAATGATTCAAATGCCCCATGGAGTGATTCAATGCATCTATACACTTTTGAAGACACTTTAATGAAGGAATGTGACTCTTGAATGGATGGACATGTCTTTTGGGATTCAAATGGATGTGAATTTTGGAGAGAAATTTGGAGGGAATTTTGAATTCTTTTTGAAGGGAGGCAACCTCTAATAAAGGAGAGGAAAGTCTAGGGCAAAAGGTGTGTGTGTGTATGTGTGGCGTAAGAGTGAGAGGAAGGCTTTGGAGAAGAAAGAATTTTCTTCTAAAGTTGTAAGAGGAGAGGGAATGTGAGAGATATTTTCTTCATTACATTTCTAGAAGAGAATTGAGTGTGATTGTGAACAGAGAAAGTGCTTAAAGGGAACTTCTAAGGATTTACTTGAGAGGGAGTGTGAGATAAGTTTTGTTCTTTTCTTTCTTTGTTTTGTAAACTTGTTTTTATATATGAAATACGTGTTTTGTAGTATCATTCTCATGAATTATGAGTAAACTTCTTTATCATTCTCCCTACAATGAGATTTGGTTAAGTGAAGAATTGATTTTATTTTATACGGTTTTAAATGTCAATAATTTGTGATGATTTGAACTCTGATATTCATTTACTTTTTGATCTGACCAATTAAAATGTTAAATTGTGTTGAGAAACATATGGTCTGAAAGGGCTATGATTTCTACAATATGATGAGAGTCACAATCGATTCCATGGGAGATGATGTCATCCATAGGGTTGAGTGCAAATAAATAAGAAAATATACTTTATTGGATGCAGAATTGGAGATTTTAAGGTGACAGATTAAAATCCCCAATTTGGTCCAGTTGATTGGAAACAAATAGGAGATTGTTAATTTTCAGGCGAGAGAGTAGTGGGAACTTTGGAGTGGCAGCCAGTATCCTCCCAGATTAACCACGGAATTAAGGACCAAACACTGGATTAGTCAATATTTTTTATGCACTTGAAAGAGAGTAAGGAATATGATTTCTCCTATTTGACACAATATAATTATATATATGTATATTAAATGATTTTAATTTCTTCATAATCCATATACTCATTGTAAAAGGGAAGTATGTTTTCTTAAATTTGAACTCTTCATCACAAAACTTTATTTAGTCTCAGTAAATTTAACTTTGAAGTTTAGAAATTAGTTCTTTTAGTTACCTTTCTATTAACATTCATTAAAATCGTTTTAATTTTTCATTCTTACTTTAATTTTGTATAGTTTTAATATTGTGATTTATGTTATTATCATAAGAATTTCCATCTTCCAAACTAAGACTTGATACTAGTAGACTAGATTAGCCTAAGGGATTTCTCACAACACTTCTCTATGGGATTTATACTGGGGTTTTTAAAGAAAGCCCTATATTACTTGAAGCGATACGTGCACTTGCTTAGAACCCGTAGTGTGTGAGCAATTTTATATATTTTATATAATATTTCGATTTTGCATATTAAATACTTAATATAAATTAAGTCAAGATTTTGGTCATATTTTTGGAAGCTAAATTACTGCGTAAGTTTGGACACTATTAACGGGAATTTAAATTGACATAAAACATGCTGAAAAATAGCACACACCAGGGACACATCACCAAGTCATGTTAAATTAATTTAAAAAATATAGTTAATTGAGGACAAATAAAATTTAGTTTACTTCTTTTTAAAAGAACTTTTTCTTTTCCCCAAACTTAAATTTTTAAGTAATTAAAAATATTCAGTACAAAATTTTGTAGATGAAAGAAAATAGTAAATGTATAAAAATAAAAACTAATCCTGTAGTAAATGTATAAAAATAAAAACTAACATGTAGAGGATTTCTAAATATGAAACTGGGCTTTGGTTTACTACAGGTGCTAACTTTAAAAATACAGGCTTTAAAGCGTTAAATAAAACATAATATGTTGTAAGGAATTTGCTGAGAATTAAAAACAGAAACTGAAACTGAAAATACTAAAAATGCAAAGAAAGTAAAAATCTACACTTACTATTACAATTAGGTCCACAACACAATCTTACAATGAAAGTTCATATCTCAACAATTTCAAAACAATACAAACTACAAATAATCAAAATAACAAACAAACTAACTAACAAAAAAATAAACTCCTAAAATATTAGTCTTCATCCCCTTCCTCATCATCATCATCTTCTTCTTCTTCTTCTTCATGATCTGGCTTATAAGGAGTGAAACTGGGGCAAGTTGGAAATTCCACATTATAATCTCCCTTTAGAAATCTAACCATCGCCTCTTCATATGCTATATCATGATGATCTCTCCACTGCTTATATTAATCATTATAAGCATTCCTTGCTTCAATTCCTCCAATCCAATTTTGCATATTTACAATATCCATTTGCTTAATCATAAGCTGCTCCATAATATTCTCAAGTGAAGCAGAGCTAGAAGTAGATGGTCATGCAGCAGATGTTGAGGGTCTGTCACTACCTCCACTCTTGGACTCAGCAAAAGATTCAAATCCTTGGACCGTATGCTTCCCAATAGGATTTTGTGGCTGCAGCTTTTCTTCATTTCTACGAGACTCTACTCCTGATTGTTCACATAAAGTGAAAATCAGGGCAGGGTATCCCAAACCACTAGTTGTAGCACTTCTGGCTATACTCCGAGCATGATGTACTATAGGAGCACCAACATCTACTATCTTCATTTTATGAATGCAGAAGTTTAGTACAACTCTATCCTTTATTACTTCACTCAGATGATTTGTTAGAAGCAACTTAGCATAGATGAAGTAATGCCACACTTTTAACTGAAAAGTCATCATGGAAGTGGATAAATTAACTTTCTTATTATTCTTGATTTTCCATTCTCCCCTTCCATCGGTCAGAAAAACAATTACTTCATCCAGTGATAAATCAGTCATCACGAATGCAACATATTCATAATGAAATACATTCCTCAGTCCATAAAATGCATTGATCCTTTCTCTTGAAAACTCAACTTGCTTACCTCTCATGAAGATGTGATCATCAATAGTGAATCGCAAATTGGCATATAACTCTCGGATCATAGCACAATAGCTACTGCAGTGAAGTAGCAAAACCTCTCCCAATTTTTGGCGACAATCAACCTTTTGATCTCGCCACCCGGGTTAGTAAATGCTCGTTCTTGGATCAATTTTCTCAAGTTCATTTGAGAATTGTAGCTGTGTTGGGCCTTATAATTGACGAATTTTCTCATGTTAAAATCTCCCATAGCTTCCCTCTTTTTACTCGTGGAGGCATAAAAATTTCTATGGAAATCCAATTAAAATCCAAATAAATTACAAAATCAAAAATCTAGTTGCACAAGTAGGATTATTTGGTAAAAAAACTTTTCACCATGGATTTTCTTTAAGATTCTTCATCAAAAATACCTAATTTGGGATCTCTCATAATGTAGGATAAATCCATGGTGAAAATAAAAAATTTCTAGGTTTTAAGCTCTTACCAAGAGAAGATGAAATCTACTTTGGCCTTCGAAATCTTCTCAAATTCGNATTTTGCATATTTTTGATTTCAGGTACAAGAAATGGACTTTTGAAGAAAATGAAGCAAAAATGGTGGAATTTAAAATAAAAATGAGCAAGAAAGAAAATTAGGACTTGGCACATTTCAATATGTATCTTAATCTACTTTAAATTTCTCAAATGTTTTTGAATGAAATTACACATTAAAGAATGATTGTTTTCATGCTTATTTTGTAGATGCATCTGTTAGGAGTGAAACACAACTGAAACAGGGCTAGAAGAAGCTGAAACGGAGTCATACGGAGCAAAATGGTGGAGCAGCTGCAAGGTCATGCTTGAGGCGCCAAACTGATGCCAGAGGTGCCAAAATCTAGAGAACTATGCCCGAGACACTAGAGATGATATAAGACGGATTAAGACGGTTCAGGATGAATTTTGAGTGGATTTTGAAAGCTCCAAATGATTCAAACGCCCCATGGAGTGATTCAATGCATCTATATACTTTTGAAGACACTTCAATGAAGGAATGTGACTCTTGAATGGATGGACATGTCTTTTGGGATTCAAATGGATGTGAATTTTGGAGAGAAATTTGGAGGGAATTTTGAATTCTTTTTGAAGGGAGGCAACCTCTAATAAAGGAGAGGAAAGTCTAGGGCAAAAGGTGTGTGTGTGTATGTGTGGTGTAAGAGTGAGAGGAAGGCTTTGGAGAAGAGAGAATTTTCTTTTAAAGTTGTAAGAGGAGAGGGAATGTGAGAGATTTTTTCTTCATTACATTTCTAGAAGAGAATTGAGTGTGATTGTAAGGAGAGAAAGTGCTTAAAGGGAACTTCTAAGGATTTACTTGAGAGGGAGTGTGAGATAAGTTTTGTTCTTTTCTTTCTTTGTTTTGTAAACTTGTTTTTATATATGAAATACGTGTTTTGTAGTATCATTCTCATGAATTATGAGTAAACTTCTTTATCATTCTCCCTAAAATGAGATTTGGTTAAGTGAAGAATTGATTTTATTTTATACGGTTTTAAATGTCAATAATTTGTGATGATTTGAACTCTGATATTCATTTACTTTTTGATCTGACCAATTAAAATGTTAAATTGTGTTGAGAAACATATGGTCTGAAAGGGCTATGATTTCTACAATATGATGAGAGTCACAATCGATTCCATGGGAGATGATGTCATCCATAGGGTTGAGTGCAAATAAATAAGAAAATATACTTTATTGGATGCAGAATTGGAGATTTTAAGGTGACAGATTAAAATCCCCAATTTGGTCCAGTTGATTGGAAACAAATAGGAGATTGTTAATTTTCAGGCGAGAGAGTAGTGGGAACTTTGGAGTGGCAGCCAGTATCCTCCCAGATTAACCACGGAATTAAGGACCAAACACTGGATTAGTCAATATTTTTTATGCACTTGAAAGAGAGTAAGGAATATGATTTCTCCTATTTGACACAATATAATTATATATATGTATATTAAATGATTTTAATTTCTTCATAATCCATATACTCATTGTAAAAGGGAAGTATGTTTTCTTAAATTTGAACTCTTCATCACAAAACTTTATTTAGTCTCAGTAAATTTAACTTTGAAGTTTAGAAATTAGTTCTTTTAGTTACCTTTCTATTAACATTCATTAAAATCGTTTTAATTTTTCATTCTTACTTTAATTTTGTATAGTTTTAATATTGTGATTTATGTTATTATCATAAGAATTTCCATCTTCCAAACTAAGACTTGATACTAGTAGACTAGATTAGCCTAAGGGATTTCTCACAACACTTCTCTATGGGATTTATACTGGGGTTTTTAAAGAAAGCCCTATATTACTTGAAGCGATACGTGCACTTGCTTAGAACCCGTAGTGTGTGAGCAATTTTATATATTTTATATAATATTTCGATTTTGCATATTAAATACTTAATATAAATTAAGTCAAGATTTTGGTCATATTTTTGGAAGCTAAATTACTGCGTAAGTTTGGACACTATTAACGGGAATTTAAATTGACATAAAACATGCTGAAAAATAGCACACACCAGGGACACATCACCAAGTCATGTTAAATTAATTTAAAAAATATAGTTAATTGAGGACAAATAAAATTTAGTTTACTTCTTTTTAAAAGAACTTTTTCTTTTCCCCAAACTTAAATTTTTAAGTAATTAAAAATATTCAGTACAAAATTTTGTAGATGAAAGAAAATAGTAAATGTATAAAAATAAAAACTAATCCTGTAGTAAATGTATAAAAATAAAAACTAACATGTAGAGGATTTCTAAATATGAAACTGGGCTTTGGTTTACTACAGGTGCTAACTTTAAAAATACAGGCTTTAAAGCGTTAAATAAAACATAATATGTTGTAAGGAATTTGCTGAGAATTAAAAATAGAAACTGAAACTGAAAATACTAAAAATGCAAAGAAAGTAAAAATCTACACTTACTATTACAATTAGGTCCACAACACAATCTTACAATGAAAGTTCATATCTCAACAATTTCAAAACAATACAAACTACAAATAATCAAAATAACAAACAAACTAACTAACAAAAAAATAGACTCCTAAAATATTAGTCTTCATCCCCTTCCTCATCATCATCATCTTCTTCTTCTTCTTCTTCATGATCTGGCTTATAAGGAGTGAAACTGGGGCAAGTTGGAAATTCCACATTATAATCTCCCTTTAGAAATCTAACCATCGCCTCTTCATATGCTATATCATGATGATCTCTCCACTGCTTATATTAATCATTATAAGCATTCCTTGCTTCAATTCCTCCAATCCAATTTTGCATATTTACAATATCCATTTGCTTAATCATAAGCTGCTCCATAATATTCTCAAGTGAAGCAGAGCTAGAAGTAGATGGTCATGCAGCAGATGTTGAGGGTCTGTCACTACCTCCACTCTTGGACTCAGCAAAAGATTCAAATCCTTGGACCGTATGCTTCCCAATAGGATTTTGTGGCTGCAGCTTTTCTTCATTTCTACGAGACTCTACTCCTGATTGTTCACATAAAGTGAAAATCAGGGCAGGGTATCCCAAACCACTAGTTGTAGCACTTCTGGCTATACTCCGAGCATGATGTACTATAGGAGCACCAACATCTACTATCTTCATTTTATGAATGCAGAAGTTTAGTACAACTCTATCCTTTATTACTTCACTCAGATGATTTGTTAGAAGCAACTTAGCATAGATGAAGTAATGCCACACTTTTAACTGAAAAGTCATCATGGAAGTGGATAAATTAACTTTCTTATTATTCTTGATTTTCCATTCTCCCCTTCCATCGATCAGAAAAACAATTACTTCATCCAGTGATAAATCAGTCATCACGAATGCAACATATTCATAATGAAATACATTCCTCAGTCCATAAAATGCATTGATCCTTTCTCTTGAAAACTCAACTTGCTTACCTCTCATGAAGATGTGATCATCAATAGTGAATCGCAAATTGGCATATAACTCTCGGATCATAGCACAATAGCTACTGCAGTGAAGTAGCAAAACCTCTCCCAATTTTTGGCGACAATCAACCTTTTGATCTCGCCACCCGGGTTAGTAAATGCTCGTTCTTGGATCAATTTTCTCAAGTTCATTTGAGAATTGTAGCTGTGTTGGGCCTTATAATTGACGAATTTTCTCATGTTAAAATCTCCCATAGCTTCCCTCTTTTTACTCGTGGAGGCATAAAAATTTCTATGGAAATCCAATTAAAATCCAAATAAATTACAAAATCAAAAATCTAGTTGCACAAGTAGGATTATTTGGTAAAAAAACTTTTCACCATGGATTTTCTTTAAGATTCTTCATCAAAAATACCTAATTTGGGATCTCTCATAATGTAGGATAAATCCATGGTGAAAATAAAAAATTTCTAGGTTTTAAGCTCTTACCAAGAGAAGATGAAATCTACTTTGGCCTTCGAAATCTTCTCATATTCACACAATGTGAAGCCCTAAGTCGCGTTTTAGAGGTAGTAGACGACTCAAGCAGTAAAAATGGAGTTTTACTGGGCAATTTCACAGTTTTTAAGCTATTTTGGTGTTTTCGGGAATTTTGCGCCTCAGGCGCCAACGCCTAATTTTTCCAGATTTTATTTTCTAAGGAAATCTTTTGCGAACCACTTTACGTCAACCTCTAATTAACTCAAATGAACACTTATACTCATAATTAAACAATTTTCTAACACATAACTTTCACAAAAAACACAAAACTCACTTTTATATATAAAATTTGCACTATTATGAACTAACCGTTTTCAAGCCAAATAAATCTAATTCAGTGTCTAAAGCAAACCAAACATCCTAATACTGAAACCTAAACATCAAAATACTCAACAACAAACACAAATAGAATTCAACAATGAAAGTAAATGCAATCCAACATAACACAATAACATAAGCAAGTAGTACTAAATAAGCGTTCCATGCATAAAATAAGTTCAAACATCTTCTTCGCTCTCGTCCTTCTAGATATCTCCCATGGATTGGTAGTGCACGTACAAATTGTAGAAAGGTCGATAAGGAAATTCATCCATTGAATCTTCCTTGATCCAAGCATGTTTCTTAAACATACATACCAAACCATCTTCAATACGTCCAATTTATTCAAAATGTTTCTTCATCTTCCAATGTAGATGATGCAACATTTCATAAATATTCCTAATTGCATGTATAAGGTTCTGTACCTCTTTCTCTATCTTCTTGATCCTCTTCAAAAGTTTATTCAAACTGAAGTAAGGCTGAATATGTGATGAATTCTGGGATGATTGATCCATCGGTATATTTATATCATTCTCATTCCCCCGCCGCCCATAGCCGCCTCCGCCGGTCACTTTTCTTTTTATTTTGAGTGTTAGTTTGTATTATGAGTGCAAAAATAGAATTCAAAGGAACTTCAAGACATTTTGTGGAAATGATTTGAGATAAGTGTTTTTCTTTGTGAGTACACTTGGTTTTAATTTAGATTGTCGCCGTTGCAGCTACTCCAAAACATATTGCAGAACGGGAAGACCTTCAAGAAGCACCAACTAATCTTAAAAAAATCTTATGATAAGATATCAAGAAAAGTACTTTGGAAAGTTTTAGAAGAGAAAGGTGTTTAGAAAGCTTATATTCAAATTATTAAAGTTATGTATACTAGAGATGTTACTTATGTTCAAACACAAGGAGGATTGACCAAGTATTTTCCTTTTTCAGTTGGATTACATCAGNCGGGATTTCAATTCCGATGACCGACAGCTTCTTACGGGCAAACCCCACACCAAAAAAAATAGTGCCGACAGGATCGACTTAAGTTAGTATCTTTTTTCCTTAGCTATGGATGTCAATACTGGACATTTATAGGAGGTTGTACCTTAATGTATGTTTTTTGTTGATTATATCCTTCTTGTGGACAAGACTTGAGAGAGAGTTCAGAAAATAACTTATGGAGGTCAACTTTAGAATCTAAAAGTTTTTGTTTGAGTAGATCNTTGTACCTTAATGTATGTTTTTTGTTGATTATATCCTTCTTGTGGACAAGACTTGAGAGAGAGTTCAGAAAAAAACTTATGGAGGTCAACTTTAGAATCTAAAAGTTTTCATTTGAGTAGATGTAAAACTGAATGCATTGAATGTAATTTTAATAGTAATAGATCTAGTGGCAAGATTGTAACACTTGGTAAGTCATTAAGAGAATTGAATGTTTTACTCNAATTTTAATAGTAATAGATCTAGTGGCAAGATTGTAACACTTGGTAAGTCATTAAGAGAATTGAATGTTTTAATCAGCAATGCTTAGCCATAATGAATTGAAATACCACAGAGAGTATTTAATTAATTAAAAATCAAACAGTCAACAAATAATTTTTATTTTTGCTTCACATTATTCTCCTCTGTTCACTGAGCAAGGGGGTATTATTATTTTTTTTATGATTTTTCTATGAAAAGATATGGATTTTTGAAGTTCTGAGATTTAAATTAATTCAAAAAATCCATATTTTCTACTTAAACCCTAAATCCTAAATGTTGTTGCAATAAACTTCTGGGTCCATATGCTTCTAAGGAAGAAACACTTTTTCCCAACTTTCATAAGGCACTTGCGATTGATTGCACAGTAGGAAAATGATAGATGAATGTCTCAGTTCATTAGTAAATCCATTAACAATCAAACCCAAAACCAATTTCCCAGTTATTGCACCAATATCAATAGGTTTTCCGGTTTGAATATAATAGTTCAAAATAACACTTTCCTTCGTCACTTTGCTGATTTTCATGATAGGAACTAATTCCGATGCAATAAAAAAATGTCACGCTTTAGATGCAGGATTCAACAATGAAGAAGAAAAACTTACATTTCCATCATCTCTGGCCTCCCAATTTGCATCTTCATCAGTAAGAAATCGATAGAGTTCGTTCATATTATCTCTTGTAGGGGCAAAATTTACATAGTGACAAATATGAACACTTTCAATCGTAAACACATTGTTTATTCTTGATGAAGTGAATTAAATACACCTGTATCACACATAGACAATTCCTTAGTTGATTCCATGAATATTTGTATAAAACACTTTCACTACAGGGACAATTATGACGGTAGTGGTATAGCAAAGCACTTCCCAACATCTTTATGCAATTATTTCTTCCACTTGAGTATTTGATGTGTTGAATCCTCGACTCACAAATCTTCTTTCCTTGATTAACCTCTTCTTCACAAGAACTCGATCATATAACTTCTGCGCATTGAAACTAACAAACTTTCTCCAATTGAAAATTCCAAATCTCGCTGAATTTTTAGAATGAGAAGCCATTGGATTTGAAAAGTATTGACTCTTCCCTCATCCCCCTCCCTAAAATAGGCTTTGGAATTATTTTTTAGGAGTTATATGGAGGAGAACTCGCCAAAAACCACCATTTGAAACNATGAATTGAAATACCATAGAGAGTATTTAATTAATTAAAAATCAAAGAGTCAACAAATAATTTTTATTTTTGCTTCACATTATTCTCCTCTGTTCACTGAGCAAGGGGATATTATTATTTTTTTATGATTTTTCTATGAAAAGATATGGATTTTTGAAGTTCTGAGATTTAAATTAATTCAAAAAATCCATATTTTCTACTTAAACCCTAAATCCTAAATGTTGTTGCAATAAACTTCTGGGTCCATATGCTTCTAAGGAAGAAACACTTTTTCCCAACTTTCATAAGGCACTTGCGATTGGTTGCACAGTAGGAAAATGATAGATGAATGTCTCAGTCCATTAGTAAATCCATTAAGGATCAAACCCAAAACCAATTTCCCAATTATTGCACCAATATCAATAGGTTTTCCGTTTGAATATAATAATTCAAAATAACACTTTCCTTCGTCACTTTACTGATTTTCATGATAGGAAGTAATTTCGATGCAATAAAAAAATGTCACGCTTTAGATGCAGGATTCAACAATGAAGAAGAAGAACTTACATTTCCATCATCTCTGGCCTCCCAATTTGCATCTTCATCAGTAAGAAATCGATAGAGTTCGTTCATATTATCTCTTGTAGGGGCAAAATTTACATAGTGACAAATATGAACACTTTCAATCATAAACACATCGTTTATTCTTGATGAAGTGAATTAAATACATCTGTATCACACATAGACAATTCCTTAGTTGATTCCATGAATATTTTCATAAAACTCTTTCACTACAGGGACAATTATGACGGTAGTGGTATAGCAAAGCACTTCCTAGCATCTTTATGCAATTATCTCTTCCACTTGAGTATTTGATTTGTTGAATCCTCGACTCACAAATCTTCTTTCCTTGATTAACCTCTTCTTCACAAAAACTCGATCATATAACTTCTGCGCATTGAAACTAACGAACTTTCTCCAGTTGAAAATTCCAAATCTCGCAGAATTTTTAGATTGAGAAGCCATTGGATTTGAAAAGTATTGACTCTTCCCTCGTCCCCCTCTCTAAAATAGGCTTTGGAATTATTTTTTAGGAGTTATATGGAGGAGAACCCGCCAAAAACTGCCTTTTGAAATGTTTTAAGTCATTTTCGTTGCCGCTGCGCCTCAAGCACCAGCTCTCTAGAAAGTGGCGCCTCAAGCGCCAGTTCTAAAGTTTTTTGCCATTTCGATTTCAATCAAATAAGTTCTCAAATCTTCGATAAAATTAGGTAAATAAATATGTTTTTAATTATTTTCTCAACTTCAAGTTTCTCAAATACATGGAATTCATAAAATTACAGATATATCTATATAAATATAATATTANAAATCTTCGATAAAATTAGGTAAATAAATATGTTTTTAATTATTTTCTCAACTTCAAGTTTCTCAAATACATAGAATCCATAAAATTACAGATATATCTATATAAATATAATATTCAAAAAAAATATAAGCAAAATAAACAACGATAAATATGGGTTGCCTCCCACAAAGCACTTGGTTAATGTCATCAGCCCGACATTCCCAATCTTTACTCTAGGTGAACCAACATTACAGTTTCTTTAAAAACTGGTCTTTGAATATCAAAATATGATTTTAGTATGTGCCCATTTACTTTAAATTTCTTTTCAGCCTTAGAATCTTCAATATTAATAGCTCCATAGGGATAGACTTTTACAATTGTGAATGGGCTTTTCTAGTTAGACTTCAATTTTTCAAGAAATAATTTCAATCTTGTATTTTATAATAAATAAAACTTTCTGTCCAAGCTCAAATTCCTTTTTATTATCTTTTGATCATGTCATTCTTTCATTTTTTTCCTTATAAATCATAGCATTATCATTAGATTCATTCCTAATTTCTTCAATCTCATTCAATTGCAATAATATTTTCTCACCAGCATCTTTCAAATTGAAATTGAACTTTTTAATAGCCCAATAGACTTTATGCTCCACTTATACTAGTAAGTGATAAGTCTTCTCAAAAATTAATCTATACGGGGACATTCCTATAGGTGTCTTATAAATTGTTCTATAAGCCCATAATGCAGTATATAATCTAGCAAACCAATTCATTTTATTAGGATTCACAGTTTTGCTAAAACTCTTTTGATTTCACGATTAGATACTTCTGCTGGACCATAAGTCTGAGGATGATAAGCAGTTGCAATTTTATGCATAATATTANTGCATCTGATATTTAATAGTCAAGTGGTCAGTATGCACAACACATTTAGCTCCAATTAGATATGACCTAAACTTATCAAAAGCATAAAAAAAATTTTCTAATAAATCTCTTTCAAGAGTGGTGTAATTAATTTGAGCATCATTAAGAGCCTTATTAGCATAGTATATAACTTTAAAAATTTTATCATATATCTGCCTTAAAACAGCTCCAATTGCATAATCACTTGCATCACACATTAATTCAAAAGGTTTCTCCCAATCAGATGAAATAATTATAGGAGTAGTGATCAGTTTTTCCTTTAAAGTTTCAAAGACCTTAAGACGCTCTTGGTTGAAGTTAAATTTTGTATTTTTTTCCAGAAGTTGGCATAAAGAGTTAGTAATTTTTGAAATTTTTTTAATATATCGCCTATAAAATATAGCATGTCCTTAAATACTATTAACTCCTTTTACAGTAGTAGGTAGAATTAAGTTAGATATAACTTGTATTTTTGCGAAATCTACTTCCATGTCATTTTATGAAATTTTATGCTCAAGTACAATTTCTCCTGAAACTATAAATTGACATTTTCCCAGTTTAATACGAGATTTGTCTTTTCACATTGTTTTAGAACTTTCTCTAAATGATTTAGACATATTTCAAATAAAGTTCCAAATACAGAAAAATCGTCCACAAAGGCTTCAATCTATTTTTCAATTAAATCACTGAAAATTGACATCATATATCTTTGAAATATTGTAGGTGCATTACATAATTCAAAGAGCATTTGCCGAAAAGCAAAAGTTCCATAAGGACTAATAAATCTTGTTTTTTCTTGATCCTCTAGAGCAATAGATATTTGATGATAACCAGTATATCCATCTAGAAAATAAAAATATATGTGCCCAGTCAGTCTATAAATTAATGAACCACTAACAGTAACATCAATAATAGATCTAAGGGATCCTACTAACCTATTGTAAAATGCTTAAATAATTAACTAGTCTAGCAAAGCATGACATGGACACTTTTTAAGTTGTTCTTTAAATTGTTCGCTAGCTTCGTATATTGACTCATCTTGTGTAAATGAGGTAATATCATTTATAAGCTTAGTAGTTTTTAAAGGTGAAAAATACTTAGCTAGGAATTTTTGCAGCAAATCCCTTTAAGTTCTAATAGATCTAGGTTCTAATGAGTTTAACTTCATCGTAGCTTCATCCCTTAAGAAAAAGATAAAAAGTTTAAGTCTAACAATGTCTTTTGATATGTCATTGTGCTTAAATATAACATATAATTCTAGAAAACCAGCAAGGTGTAAGTTTGGATCCTCCATTGGAGTTCCCCAAACTGGTTATTCTGTACAATTTGGATTATAGTAAGTTTTAGTTCAAATGAGTTGGCTGCTACAACAAGAGATCTAGAAGCCTAAAATAACTGCCTAGTGCCTAGGCGTCAGATCCCGGACCCATGGCACCGGGCTCTCCGTTTTTTCGTATAGGGTATGATGCCTAGGCGCTAGTTCACTTTTTGTTCCTTGACTCTGTTTGACCCCATTTAGTTTGTTTTCGCTCTATTTTCTCCAAAAACTCCTTTATAAAGTTTCTTCAATTAAAGTGCAATATTATTAGAAATGAGCATAAATTGTATATAAAAAAGTAGCACATTTTTAAGCATGTCAGTACCCTGAGGCGCCCTCTCCTTAGAGGGAGTAGGTTTCACCTACTGTTAATAGCCTATGGAGAGGAAGGCATTCATCAAATTTTTGATAGTTCACCCTGACCTCTTCTCCCCAAACAAGAATGGAAGAAGAACCTAGCATAGTCAAAGGCTCGTGTTGTATTAAAAAGACTGGCTCGAAAGGAAAGATGTTCAGTTACTCATATCTTACACAAAATCATGCTCATCGTGTATTGACCTTATTGTTTGTGCCTTTGAGTTCAATCCTCAAGGCACTTGATTTTCATGCAGATTGACGCATCATGTGGTTCATTTTTCCCTAGTGAGATCTCTTGCACTTTCATATAAGTCTTGGTTTGCATGATTCTACACTAATTAGTGGTAAAACTTTGATCAAAACCCCAATTATGACATGTGGCAATAATAAAGAATGATCATCACCTGTTAAATAGACCAAATAAATGATATGAATTATCCTATTACTACCACATCTCATAGGACCTTTCCAAGCATGGGTCTAGGTTGTCATTCATCACTTGGTGTGGCGAGTGTGAGCTCATTTAGATGCTTGGGATGGGGCCAAACTTGGCAAAATCATCAAAATCCTATAGGAATTTCCTTAGCCTTGCATTGAATGACCGTCACTTGGATATTTGATAGACAAAACCTAGTAGATA
The DNA here is from genome assembly GCA_002079205.1 of Phalaenopsis hybrid cultivar. Classification (NCBI taxonomy): domain Eukaryota; kingdom Viridiplantae; phylum Streptophyta; class Magnoliopsida; order Asparagales; family Orchidaceae; genus Phalaenopsis; species Phalaenopsis hybrid cultivar. The sequence continues at coordinate 23,886 of JXCR01046275.1, read as the reverse complement.
CTTGTTTATAATTANGTAAATGAGGTAATATCATTTATAAGCTTAGTAGTTTTTAAAGGTGAAAAATACTTAGCTAGGAATTTTTGCGGCAAATCTCTTTAAGTTCTAATAGATCTAGGTTCTAATGAGTTTAACTTCATCTTAGCTTCATCCCTTAAGAAAAAGATAAAAAGTTTAAGTCTAACAATGTCTTTTGATATGTCATCGTACTTAAATATAACATATAATTCTAGAAAACCAGCAAGGTGTAAGTTTGGATCCTTCATTGGAGTTCCCCAAACTGGTTATTCTGTACAATTTGGATTATAGTAAGTTTTAGTTCAAATGAGTTGGCCACTACAACAAGAGATCTAGAAGCCTAAAATAACTACCTACTGCCTAGGCGTCAGATCCCGGCCCCATGGCACCGGGCTCTCCATTTTTGCGTATAGGGTATGATGCCATTTGACCCCATTTAGTTTGTTTTCACTCTATTTTCTCCAAAAACTCCATTATAATGTTTCTTCAATTAAAGTGCAATATTATTAAAAATGAGCATAAATTGTATATAAAAAAGTAGCACATTTTTTAAGCATGTCAGTACCCTGAGGCGCCCTCTCCTTAGAGGGAGTAGGTTTCACCTACTGTTAATAGCCTATGGAGAGGAAGGCATTCATCGAATTTTTGATAGTTCACCCTGACCTCTTCTCCACAAACAAGAATGGAAGAAGAACCTAGCATAGTCAAGGGCTCGTGTTGTATTAAAAAGACTGGCTCGAAAGGAAAAATGTTCAGTTAATCATATCTTACACAAAATCATGCTCATCGTGTATTGACCTTATTGTCTGTGCCTTTGAGTTCAATCCTCAAGGCACTTGATTTTCATGCAGATTGACGCATCATGTGGTTCATTTTTCCCTAGTGAGATCTCTTGCACTTTCATATAAGTCTTGGTTTGCATGATTCTACACTAATTAGTGGTAAAACTTTAATCAAAACCCCAATTATGACATGTGGCAATAATAAAGAATGATCATCACCTGTTAAATAAACCAAATAGATGATATGAATTATCCTATTACTACCACATCTCATAGGACCTTTCCAAGCATGGGTCTAGGTTGTCATTCATCACTTGGTGTGGCGAGTGTGAGCTCATTTAGATGCTTGGGATGGGGCCAAACTTGGCAAAATCATCAAAATCATATAGGAATTTCCTTAGCCTTGCATTGAATGAACGTCACTTGGATATTTGATAGACAAAACCTAATAGATACTTGTTTAAAATTTGAGTTACAGTGTAGTTAGGTTAATCATATGTGTGACTATTAAGTTAGTTTATTCGCTAGTCTTATTTTGCATTTTTATTGGGAGAGATGCATGTGTGTTAGTATATTAAGGGCGATTCTTCTTGATGGGAGTCACATCCAGTATAAAGGATCTTAAATAATTAAGCATTAACTAACATATATTTTGCAGGCGGTGCTTAGCTCTTCTCCCGTCAGGCATAACTCATTTCTCGTTGCATGTCTTGTATTCGTGTTAAGTTTTATTTTTCCTCTAATAGAGTTTGTATTGGAAATAAGATACCAGCATGAGTCCCTGANTAAAGGATCTTAAATAATTAAGCATTAACTAACATATATTTTGCAGGCGGTGCTTAGCTCTTCTCCCGTCAGACATAACTCATTTCTCGTTGCATGTCGTGTATTCGTGTTAACTTTTATTTTTCCTCTAATAGAGTTTGTATTGGAAATAAGATACCAGCATGAGTCCCTTGTAGCTTAGAGCAGATAGACCATGTGAGGAGGATAAAAAGCAGATGGGCTTTGTACCTTAATTATGAATCTATTTGTTGTATAGATTTAGGATTATACGTGTATTATATAGAGCCTGGCTACTTCTTCTCCTTTTCTCGAATATATTGCCGACCCATTGACACCTGACAACTTATTATTTTATTTTTGATTGTTTATTTTATTATGTTTCGTGTTTCTTTTTGTAGTTGTCTGGGTAACATTGCACTTGAACTATTTAGGGTAATTTTTTAATATAAATTCAATCTTAAAAGATTTTCAGTAAAAAAAAATTTGGTTTAACATTAATGAATTTTAAGACAAATCTTTACTTTCCTACATGGTTTTGAAGCTAATTTTAAAATGATTCATCTTTGCATGGCTATATCCCTTAAGCACATTATTACGACCTTCACACATAGGCCTATTTTAGATTACATTACATATTCCGAGGAAAAGTATACTTTTCTAACTTGGCTGGCCCAACATATGTTTATATGTTTTTTGTAGTATTCTCGCACAGTGTAGGGTGTTAGAGGCTATCCAAACCCAAACAATCTATAAGATATTTGTAGGCTGATTTTTTTATTAGTTATGATGTCCACCTTTTTTCACTTTTTAGGTCACTATCATGCGTGATTTAAATTCTACTCGACCTTTTTTTGTATAGATTTGGTTTTAAGAGCTTAGATGTTTCTTTCTCTGACTTTAAGGTTATTGGATTACTCTGAACAATGCAAAACATGGTTGTTGATAAGCAGTTCCTAATTAGTTTGGGTTGACTGCCTTCACAATGAGTAAACTTTGTCTTAATAAGTTGGGATGAAAAATTCATAGAATCATGACTATGTTATTTCTAATGGTCTTAGTTCATCCTTAAATTTTCTTTAACTACCCCTTTGAGCCTTTTTATTTCTTTGTCATGTCTTTATAATCATTTCATATGCCCTCTTTATTGGAGAAAATATTGCATCAAGACATTGTAGGTGTAAATTGGTGGTATTGTGGTAGTATTGAGGTGATATTTGGCATATACCAATTTTATGTGATTTTACCCATTTTTATTCTGGTATTTTATCTTTTATTTCACCTTAATTATCATCATTTTATGCTTGTGAAAGGTTTTTTGTGTTGTTCTACATGGTATAGGTGTCAAACATGCAAAATAAAGTCAAAACACATGAAAAAGTGTTGGTTGGTGTAGTTACATCTGATCTGGGCATGATCATGCCATAACTGGCGCGACCACGCCAGTTTGGGGTGTGACCCATCTGAGGTCTGGCGTGACCGCACCACTAGACGACTATAATCAGATTTTGAGTGATTTCTTGCCTATTTTGGACCCATTGACGATTTTTTGGAGCAATTTAACGCCTCTCCTGAAATTATTAATTGATTTGGAGAGATTGCATGCTTATTTTAGATTCACAATGTAAAAACCAAGGGTAAATACATGTTTACGTCATGATGGAAGGTCTTCTTGGCTTCTTGGCCTCTTCTTGGCCTTGGGGAGGGGTTTCCTTTCATTTTCTTCGTTGTTGTGATTTATTGAGAGAATTGTAGGAGAGGACGGATTTCTAAAATTCTGGAGAAGGCATGTTATTGTAAGTTTACATGTTTTTGTTTCTTGCAGAGCAATCTTGCATAATTTTCCTTACTATGATTTTCTCTACGATGTGTGCCTTATTTCATTTTTAATGTCTCTGTGATGTAGGGGTAGTGAATTTATCATGATTTTTCTGTAAAGTTTTTCCATTAAGTGTTGTCTTCGAGCTTCCATGGTCTTTTTGTTAGTTTACCTTCAAACTTAATTTACTCTTAGTATGGCTAACTAGGATGTTAAAATATTTTGTGAAGCTATGACCTCTAACTATTGCGTAGTGGAAACGAATGATTAACCACAAAATTCAAAGAGGATAAACATATTCTAGTGGATATCTGCAAACATTTCAGGAGATCGAAAAGTCATGCGGAATGCCATGAGGATTGAAGAATCCTCAACTTCATGGATTTTAAGCTTCATTTGACCCAGACATAGACATAAGGAGTACTATATCCCCAATTGAGAACAATCACATGGGAAAACATGTAGGAAAATCACGATTGTTGGGATCCCTGAATCATAGAGACACGACCTCATAAATCTTGAAAGACTCACAAAATCTTTTAACTATTGTTGCTTCAGCTATCTTTGCCTTACTCTAACTTGCTAGAATCTTAGGAATTAAAATTTCTCTTAAGATCACGCCAAACTAGGTTAGATAAATTAGTAAACTAGAGATTTTTCTGTCGAAATAACAGTTGCACTTTTCTTGTGGGATCGATACACAATATTTTTTAACCGCATTACTATTTGACACGTGCATTTGCATTGTATGACCGACTTGCCCCGCGGTAAGTTTTGTGCATCAGGATTGGGTATAATACCACTACAATACCACTAGAATACCATCAATCCACACCTAATCCGNATATATTAACATCTCTAAATAGAGTAGGCCAATAAAATCCAGATTGCAAAATTTTATGAATAGTTCTCATTCTCAAAATGACCTCCAAATTCAAAATCATGACATTTTTGGATAATTTCTTTATAAGACACAGATCATCTCATCACTAAATCTTTGCATTATTTGTATAAATATGGGTCATCCCAAAAATAGGATTTTGCATCGCGAATCAATTTCTTTTTCTGTTGTTTTGTCAATCTATATGGTAAAATACCACTTACAATATAATTCACAATGTCAGCTNTTTTTGGATAATTTCTTTATAAGACACAGATCATCTCATCACTAAATCTTTGCATTATTTGTATAAATATGGTTCATCCCAAAAACAGGATTTTGCATCGCGAATCAATTTCTTTTTCTGTTGTTTTGTCAGTCTATATGGTAAAATACCACTAACAATATAATTCACAATATCAGCATGCCATGGTATTTCTATCCTTTAACAACATAAAGTTGTTCATCAGTAAAAGTTTCATTAATTTCTTTGTCCAAGTTAATAGTTTCTTTTTGTTCCAACATAGATAGATGATCAGAAATTTGATTATCAATTCCTTTCCTATCGACTACTACAAAATCAAATTCTCGCATCAGAAGTACCTATCTAATTAATCTTGGTTTCATATCCTTCTTTTGCATCTGATATTTAATAGTCAAGTGGTCAGTATGCACAACACATTTAGCTCCAATTAGATATGACCTAAACTTATCAAAAGCATAAGAAAAATTTGCTAATAAATCTCTTTCAAGAGTGGTGTAATTAATTTGAGCATCATTAAGAGCCTTATTAGCATACTATATAACTTTAAAAATTTTGTCATATCTCTACCTTAAAACAGCTCCAATTGCATAATCACTTGCATCACACATTAATTCAAAAGGTTTCTCCCAATCAGGTGAAACAATTATAGGAGTAGTGATCAGTTTTTCCTTTAAAGTTTCAAAGACCTTAAGATGCTCTTGGTTGAAGTTAAATTTTGTATTTTTTTTCCAGAAGTTGGCATAAAGACTTAGTAATTTTTGAAAAATTTTTAATATATCGCCTATAAAATGTAGCATCTCCTAAAAAACTATTAACTCCTTTTACAGTAGTAGGTAGAATTAAGTTAGATATAACTTGTATTTTTGTGAGATCTACTTCCATGTCATTTTATGAAATTTTATGCTCAAGTACAATTCAAACTGCAACTATAAATTGACATTTTCCCAGTTTAATACGAGATTCGTCTTTTCACATTGTTTTAGAACTTTCTCTAAATGATTTAGACATATTTCAAATAAAGTTCCAAATACAGAAAAATCGTCCACAAAGGCTTCAATCTATTTTTCAATTAAATCACTGAAAATTGACATCATATATCTTTGAAATATTGTAGGTGCATTACATAATTCAAAGGGCATTTGCCGAAAAGCAAAAGTTCCATAAGGACTAATAAATCTTATTTTTTCTTGATCCTCTAGAACAATAGGTATTTGATGATAACCAGTATATCCATCTAGAAAATAAAAATATATGTGCCCATTCAGTCTATAAATTAAAGAACCACTAGCAGTAACATCAATAATAGATCTAAGGGATCCTACTAACCTATTGTAAAATGCTTAAATAATTAACCAGTCTAGCAAAGCATGACATGGACACTTTTTAAGCTGTTCTTTAAATTGTTCGCTAGCTTTGTATATTGACTCATCTTGTGTAAATGAGGTAATATCATTTATAAGCTTAGTAGTTTTTAAAGGTGAAAAATACTTAGCTAGGAATTTTTGCGGCAAATCTCTTTAAGTTCTAATAGATCTAGGTTCTAATGAGTTTAACTTCATCTTAGCTTCATCCCTTAAGAAAAAGATAAAAAGTTTAAGTCTAACAATGTCTTTTGATATGTCATCGTACTTAAATATAACATATAATTCTAGAAAACCAGCAAGGTGTAAGTTTGGATCCTTCATTGGAGTTCCCCAAACTGGTTATTCTGTACAATTTGGATTATAGTAAGTTTTAGTTCAAATGAGTTGGCCACTACAACAAGAGATCTAGAAGCCTAAAATAACTGCCTACTGCCTAGGCGTCAGATCCCGGCCCCATGGCACCGGGCTCTCCATTTTTGCGTATAGGGTATGATGCCATTTGACCCCATTTAGTTTGTTTTCACTCTATTTTCTCCAAAAACTCCATTATAATGTTTCTTCAATTAAAGTGCAATATTATTAAAAATGAGCATAAATTGTATATAAAAAAGTAGCACATTTTTTAAGCATGTCAGTACCCTGAGGCGCCCTCTCCTTAGAGGGAGTAGGTTTCACCTACTGTTAATAGCCTATGGAGAGGAAGGCATTCATCGAATTTTTGATAGTTCACCCTGACCTCTTCTCCACAAACAAGAATGGAAGAAGAACCTAGCATAGTCAAGGGCTCGTGTTGTATTAAAAAGACTGGCTCGAAAGGAAAAATGTTCAGTTAATCATATCTTACACAAAATCATGCTCATCGTGTATTGACCTTATTGTCTGTGCCTTTGAGTTCAATCCTCAAGGCACTTGATTTTCATGCAGATTGACGCATCATGTGGTTCATTTTTCCCTAGTGAGATCTCTTGCACTTTCATATAAGTCTTGGTTTGCATGATTCTACACTAATTAGTGGTAAAACTTTAATCAAAACCCCAATTATGACATGTGGCAATAATAAAGAATGATCATCACCTGTTAAATAAACCAAATAGATGATATGAATTATCCTATTACTACCACATCTCATAGGACCTTTCCAAGCATGGGTCTAGGTTGTCATTCATCACTTGGTGTGGCGAGTGTGAGCTCATTTAGATGCTTGGGATGGGGCCAAACTTGGCAAAATCATCAAAATCATATAGGAATTTCCTTAGCCTTGCATTGAATGAACGTCACTTGGATATTTGATAGACAAAACCTAATAGATACTTGTTTAAAATTTGAGTTACAGTGTAGTTAGGTTAATCATATGTGTGACTATTAAGTTAGTTTATTCGCTAGTCTTATTTTGCATGTTTATTGGGAGAGATGCATGTGTGTTAGTATATTAAGGGCGATTCTTCTTGATGGGAGTCACATCCAGTATAAAGGATCTTAAATAATTAAGCATTAACTAACATATATTTTGCAGGCGGTGCTTAGCTCTTCTCCCGTCAGACATAACTCATTTCTCGTTGCATGTCGTGTATTCGTGTTAACTTTTATTTTTCCTCTAATAGAGTTTGTATTGGAAATAAGATACCAGCATGAGTCCCTTGTAGCTTAGAGCAGATAGACCATGTGAGGAGGATAAAAAGCAGATGGGCTTTGTACCTTAATTATGAATCTATTTGTTGTATAGATTTAGGATTATACGTGTATTATATAGAGCCTGGCTACTTCTTCTCCTTTTCTCGAATATATTGCCGACCCATTGACACCTGACAACTTATTATTTTATTTTTGATTGTTTATTTTATTATGTTTCGTGTTTCTTTTTGTAGTTGTCTGGGTAACATTGCACTTGAACTATTTAGGGTAATTTTTTAATATAAATTCAATCTTAAGAGATTTTTCAGTAAAAAAAAAATTGGTTTAACATTAATGAATTTTAAGACAAATCTTTACTTTCCCACATGGCTTTGAAGCTAATTTTAAAATGATTCATCTTTGCATGGCTATATCCCTTAAGCACATTATTACGACCTTCACACATAGGCCTATTTTAGATTACATTACATATTCCGAGGAAAAGTATACTTTTCTAACTTGGCTGGCCCAACATATGTTTATATGTTTTTTGTAGTATTCTCGCACAGTGTAGGGTGTTAGAGGCTATCCAAACCCAAAAAAGACTATAAGATATTTGTAGGCTGATTTTTTTATTAGTTATGATGTCCACCTTTTTTTCACTTTTTAGGTCACTATCATGCGAGATTTAAATTCTACTCAACCTTTTTGTTGTCTAGATTTGGTTTTAAGAGCTTAGATGTTTCTTTCTCTGACTTTAAAGTTATTGGATTACTCTGAACGATGCAAAACATGGTTGTTGATAAGCAGTTCCTAATTAGTTTGGGCTGACTACCTTCACAATGAGTAAACTTTGTCTTAATAAGTTGGGATGAAAAATTCATAGAATCATGACTATGTTATTTCTAATGGTCTTAGTTCATCCTTAAATTTTCTTTAACTACCCCTTTGAGCCTTTTTATTTCTTTGTCATGTCTTTATAATCATTTCTTATGCCCTCTTTATTGGAGAAAATATTGCATCAAGACATTGCAGGTGTAAATTGGTGGTATTGTGGTAGTATTGAGGTGATATTTGACATATACCAATTTTATGTGATTTTACCCATTTTTATTCTTGTATTTTATCTTTTATTTCACCTTAATTATCATCATTTTATGCTTGTGAAAGGTTTTTTGTGTTATTCTACATGGTATAGGTGTCAAACATGCAAAATAAAGTCAAAACACATGAAAAAGTGTTAGTTGGCGTAGTTACATCTGATCTGGGCATGATCATGCCATAACTGGCGCGACCATGCCAGTTTGGGGTGTGACCCATCTAAGGTCTGGCGTGACCGCACCACTAGACGACCATAATCAGAATTTGAGTGATTTCTTGCCTATTTTGGACCCATTGACGATTTTTTGGAGCAATTTAATGCCTCTCCTGAAATTATTAATTGACTTGGAGAGATTGCATGCTTGTTTTAGCTTCACAATGTAAAAACCAAGGGTAAATACATGTTTATGTCATGATGGAAGGTCTTCTTGGCTTCTTGGCCTCTTCTTGGCCTTGGGGAGGGGTTTCCTTTCATTTTCTTCGTTGCTGTGATTTATTGAGAGAATTGTAGGAGAGGATGGATTTCTAAGATTCTGGAGAAGGCATGTTATTGTAAGTTTACATGTTTTTATTTCTTGCAGAGCAATCTTGCATAATTTTCCTTACTATGATTTTCTCTACGATGTGTGCCTTATTTCATTCTTAATGTCTCTGTGATGTAGGGGTTGTGAATTTATCATGATTTTTCTATAAAGTTTTTCCATTAAGTGTTGTCTTCGAGCTTCCATGGTTTTTTTGTTAGTTTACCTTCAAACTTAATTTACTCTTAGTATGGCTAACTAGGATGTTAAAATATTTTGTGAAGCTACGACCTCTAACTATTGCGTAGTGGAAACGAATGATTAACCAAAAAATTCAAAGAGGATAAACATATTCTAGTGGATATCTGCAAACATTTCAGGAGATCGAAAAGTCATGCGAAATGCCATAAGGATTGAAGAATCCTCAACTTCATGGATTTTAAGCTTCTTTTGACCCAGACATAGACATAAGGAGTACTATATCCCCAATTGAGAACAATCACATGGGAAAACATGTAGGAAAATCACGATTGTTGGGATACCTGAATCATAGAGACACGACCTCATAAATCTTGAAAGACTCACAAAATCTTTTCACTATTGTTGCTTCAGCTATCTTTGCCTTACTCTAACTTGGTAGAATCTTAGGAATTAAAATTCCTTTTAAGATCACGCCAAACTAGGTTAGGTAAATTAGTAAACTAGAGATTTTTCTGTGGAAATAACTGTTGCACTTTTCTTGTGGGATCGATACACAATATTTTTTAACCGCATTACTATTTGACACGTGCATTTGCATTATATGACCGACTTGCCCCGCGGTAAGTTTTGTGCGTCAGGATTGGGTATAATACCACTACAATACCACTAGAATACCATCAATCCACACCTAATCCTCACCCATCTCATCCACACACAATATTTTCTCTCTTTATTGAGGAATGAGTTATCTATCAGTTTACGGTGATCCACCATCAAAAATCTTAGCTCTGTCCCGACAAGAGGAGATTCTCTTATGGAGACAATGAAAATCACCTTAACATCCTATTTCCGCTGGATTATATCAAGCAAACATAATAGCTTTTATCGAAAGCCTTCCTAGATATCTCCTTTTCTCGCTCTGCCTTCTGAATAGAGATTTTTTGGAACGGGGATCTGAAAGGGGCTACTATGAAGAGGGACTCTCAAAAACAAAAATGAGCGCGAACACATATAAAAGGATTTATGTACTTGCTTATTTTACTTTANTCTGCCTTCTGAATAGAGATTTTTTGGAACGGGGATCTGAAAGGGGCTACTATGAAGAGGGACTCTCAAAAATAAAAATGAGCGAGAACACATATAAAAGGATTTATGTACTTGCTTATTTTACTTCTTGAGTATGTGTAAGATGTCATTTGTTGTTAAGATGATCAAACACTTTGCTTTCCCAATTACACTCTAATATTTAACACAAATATTACCAAATAAAACTTTAATACATATTTATCAATAACTAATACATAATCTGCTTATTTCTTATAGATTTTTTTTTTCTATTATAATGAATAATTTTTTGCTAAATATGAAAACGCACATCTAATATTAATATTAAGCAAAACATGATAGAATGTTTTTGTATCATGTGAAAAAGCACCTGGAATACCCAAAAATAGTAATTGATTGTTATTCATGCAATTTCCATTCATTTTTCATATTCCCAAAACTAGAAGGTGACAACAAACGTTTTAAAACAGTTANTTTTTGCTAAATATGAAAACGCACATCTAATATTAATATTAAGCAAAACATGATAGAATGTTTTTGTATCATATGAAAAAGCACCTGGAATACCCAAAAATAGTAATTGATAGTTATTCATGCAATTTCCATTCATTTTTCAAATTCCCAAAACTAGAAGGTGACAACAAACGTTTAAAAACAGTTGGGATAAGACTGCCAGTTACGAGCAAAATATAAAAACGCCGACACTGTTTTTTAGAGGCAATGAGCTTTTTGGACAGGTGTCCTGCGAAGCTCGAACCCGTTTTGAACCGCATTCGCTGGCGCGCAGAGCTCGTTCGTGTCGCAGCCTCCTCCNACGTCCTGCGAAGCTCGAACCCGTTTTGAACCGCATTCGCTGGCGCGCAGAGCTCGTTCGTGTCGCAGCCTCGTCCGTCTGCCCCTTCCGCCCGCACTTCTCCATCGCTCTGGAGTGCGCAACCAAGCGTCTGTTACTCCTTTTTGCCATGGCCTCGAGAAGACGGAGCTTGATCAAGGTCATTGTTCTAGGGGACAGCGGGTAAGAGTTTTGATGCGATGTCTCGTTCTCTTCCTTGATCCCGAGTTTTTCCTGCAATATCGCCTCTAATTTCAATCATTTTTACTTTTTAAGCTTTTCCTTCACCTTATCAATGCATAGTTTTGTGTACNGATGCGATGTCTCGTTCTCTTCCTTGATCCCGAGTTTTTCCTGCAATATCGCCTCTAATTTCAATCATTTTTTACTTTTTAAGCTTTTCCTTCACCTTATCAATGCATAGTTTTGTGTATAATTTCGATCTCTGCCAATCCTAATTGTTCTGTTTCTTGAAATCTCCAGAGTGGGGAAGACCTCGCTGATGAATCAGTATCCTTGAGGTCACTTTGTTGACCACAGCATTGGCATATGTTCTGGTGGCTAGAATTCGTTCTGCGAATTGTCTAGAGTTTTGATCCTTTTACTGGGTTTCCGGTTAGGGTTTTCTTTTCCCCTGCATTCATTTGAAAGTTAGGTTGATTCGAAATAATATTTGGGAGCTATTGGTTTCAATTTCTATCGCTTGCAGTTAGAGTTTTAAATTTTAATCTCCAAAGATGATAGAGATGTGTGCTATGTAACTGAAATGTATTCTTGATAGTTTCCCTACCGTAATAGTTTACTAAGAGGATGGCAAATATCTTTCTTGTGCCTTTGATTTTCATACAGTGATATCTCACAATGTTAAAAGGTGTAGTTTTACACCGTTCTGGTCATGGCACTTTCATTTTTAAAATTTTTCCTTCCTGAATCGTCTTTACGTTGATTTCTTAATATTCTGGTTAGATATGTACAGAAGAGGTTCATCCAACAGTATAAAGCTACTATAGGCGCTGACTTTGTTACCAAAGAGGTTCAGGTTGACGACAGGCTTGTAACTTTGCAGGTTTTTTTTAAACGTTCATTTATTATTTTGAAAAGATTTTAATATGCGGCCATCACTTATGGTGGTTGAAGGCAATAACACTCAACCAAGTGGGAAGTAATAGGCTGTACTTTATTAAACAAATATTGTAAAAGCCATTCTTTATTTGAAAATTTTTGTTGCATTTACTCTTAGATATGGGATACAGCGGGCCAGGAAAGATTTCAAAGTCTTGGCGTTGCATTCTATAGGGGAGCTGATTGTTGTATTTTGGTTTATGATATCAATGTTTTAAGGTCATTTGACAATCTCGACAACTGGCATGACGACTTTCTCAAACAGGTTTTAATTCTTTTTAATTATCTTATTTATGCGTCCAATTTTGTACTGGTTCTGTTTTAAAATTTGTTGTAGCTCAATCATCTATTTTCTGCATTCCATTTCTTCCTGATGATGTAATTCGTAGATAATCAAATTCTTACAGTCCATAACTCTTTTCTTTTTCTAGGGAGTTTTATGATGGCTTCAGCTTTTTTAAATTAGATGCAATTAAATTTCTTTTTCCAAGGTTTTGCTTTAGTATGTGAATCATTTTTGGACATCCAGACTACAGCTGATCTCAGGACACTTGTAGTATTATATTTTACCCCTTAACATATTAAGCACATGGTGATAGATATTAGAAAAATGATTATTAACTGAAATATGCTGATGAACCCAATTTTCTCAGTTGCTTTCATAAGTTTTTTGTTTTCAATAGAATGCTGAATTTTCTTCCATTTCTTTGGAAGGTTTAAAATTTGTTTTATTTCACTTACCTGGCGCTTCACAGATTTCATGGGTATTTAATGTTTTAATCATTATGTTAGAGTATTATTCTGATTGCATTGGTATTACAAGTTGCTTTTATCTTATTGAACTCCAGGCTAGCCTTACAAAACCTGATAAATTTCCATTTATACTTCTTGGAAACAAGGTTGACGTTGATGGTGGGAACAGCAGGGTGGTAAGATTGACTACAGCAGTGCTATATTCGGTTTATTATATTGTCAATCTAAGAATTTTTATACTCGTTCAGGTTTCAGAGAAGAAAGCTAGAGAATGGTGTGCTTCCAAGGGAAGCATACCATACTTCGAAACATCTGCAAAAGAAGATTACAATGTTGAAGCTGCATTCCTTTCTGTTGCTAAGCTTGCTCTAGAGAAAGACCATGATCATGATATGTAAGTTGTGCTCTAAATGTTATGTATTCCTCATTATCTTTATCCTAAATAATTAGAATCATATTTATGAATTATCATTCTTCTTTTATTCTTGCTGAGTGCTTTTATCTTATGTAAATCCTTTTTTTTTGGCTTCTATTATGCGACCTTTCTGCCTTCCATTTTGCTTCTAAATACTTCATATTAATTTTATTTGTGATTTTATTTCCATTTTTTTCTCTTCACTGCATGTACCCAAGTCTTTTAAGTATACTTTTCAGTATCTTATCTTCAATTTCTACGATCAATGGCTATATATCATCTTAATATTCTCTTTATCATCAACTCAACTTGACAAATAGTGAATTTTCTATCATTTAGCTCCCAAATTCATATAAATTATTAATTTTATTATAGTTTGATAAATTTTCTACTATAACCTCATTTAAATGGTTTTAAAATCAATTTAATTCAATTTGTTTCTTTCTTGTCTCCCTTGTTTGTATGTAGAATGCTTGTTTCTTCATATGCCATTATTTATAAAGGTGTTATCAACATTTTTCTTAGGCCAGCCAAATTCTTCATTGGGAAATATGACATTATTGATAAAATGTGAAATCATCATTTTTTTTAAGATGGCCAAATTATTCATTGGGAATTAAGTCAAATAATCATTTCGCAATCTATTTATTGTTGTCGTCAGTATTAGGCAAAAATATTTATTGATTTTTGGGGTGATGGGTATGGTCAAGTAGGCTGGGAAGGAGTGAGATTTAAGGTTCTTCATATGGTATTATTGATAAGGGTGGAATTAACATTTTTCTTTTGGGTGACTAAAATATTCATTGGGAATTAAGTCAAATAATCATTTCTCAATAAATTTATAGTTGCCTTAATTATTAGTTAAACAGATTTATTGATTATTTTTGTTTTTTACTAAATTGCCTAACTTATAAAGGAAAATATCAAATTTATGGTGGGTAATTTCCCATCTTGGCTATATGTAGGTCCGCTCCTGCTTGTTGATAGTTGTAATGATGGTTTCACAATTGGAAAGAATTTTTCTTACTACGAAAATTGGTTTCATTATTATCATCTGTACTGAAATTATATTCGACAACTTGTTTTTGTTCGTGTGAAATTATTTTCTGCATTTCTTGTAATTTTTTTTCTAGCTATTTATTCAATAATTAGGTCTATTTGAGTTTCTGATTATATTTGGTCAAAATCCACATCACACTGACACCCAAAAATAATTAGTGTGATACTATTCGTAGCCGTACAATTACTCAACCTAGACTGTAGAGTAGGCGGCAGAATATGCTGTTATTACGGAAACATGCAATAAAAAAATACTTCTTGTTAATAATTTATCACCTTTGCGACTAATTCATTGTGAGAGTTGATCGAACTTCATATTAAAATTCCAAATGTTGTCTTCTTTTCTGGATGCTTATGTAGTAAATAATAGTGCTATTTGAAAAAAGAAATTTATTATAGTAGTAGCAATGTTGACCAAAGTGAGCAATGTTACAATGGTTGTGAAGATGAAGTTCCCTCTACTTTCATTTTAGCATTTTTTGCGGTCGTCTCTCTGTGTCTGCGAGCAAAGGAGAGTTTGTGCCTATACTAGTGAACTATACAAAATTTTTTTCTTGTTTTCATATTAATAACAATTATGGTACATGTTTATTAAAAAAATACTAACGCTATGTATGGCCAACTAAATCGTGATCCCTTAAATCTTCATGCTTTTTTAGAGGGGTCTTTTTTCTAGACCTTCTTTTAATAGCAAGCTTGCTTAACTCCAAAAATCAAATAAATTAATAAATTAAATTAAAATAAATAAAACGAATATAAGCTACAAATCTTATGCCAGGTGTTGTAGTCCAAATAATGGTTAGTTGCTGTATGGAAAGGTCTTGATACTGTATTTACTAGTGAGATTCTACTATAAATTTTGGCTGTATTTACTAGTGAGATTCTACTATAAATTTTGGCTTTCATCATTGGATTTGAAGGCTACTTAGCTTTTTGGAGGTAAATGATATGAATGAATTGCATCCTACTTTAGAAAGAGCATAAAAAAACTATTATCAACATAATATCACACATATGCATTATTATAGGGGAAAGAACGGGGGTGCAAAGTGCCTGCATAGTGTTGGAATAAAGGCGCGCCACCAATAGCATTAGTAGTTTCTAGATTTAACCATTTATTAGAGTGTCACTGGATGGTGCTGAACATGTAAACATTTTGGATACTCTAGCCCAGAGTGCTGGATATTTTGACTCTGTTGCTATAAATATAATTTTGTAGTGAATATACATATAAGTAGACATTTTTTTGCTGGAATCTCACTATTCTTCCAGTTTGAGCTTTTTTGAGTGAAATGTTTGTTGCTACTGTAAATATAATAAATTTTTTTTAATGCATATTGAAAACTCTAAAATTTACGTAATTTGGGTATTCGGTCTTAAAAAGCCCTTAGGTGGATTTATCTTCTCCTGTAAGAGTGTATATCATATTATGAGGGCGGCATTATAAACTAAAAGTAAAATGTTAGTTTAATCGTTATGTACACTATTTCATCAGGAACTCAGATTAAATATCTTAATGCCTTATGAGAGTGGATTTTGGGCTTTCTTTTAGAATTTATGTGAGACATAAGCACTAAGCATCTACTGTTGGAAAATGAAGCTTATAACTTAAAGTATTTTCGAATCAGCTTTTTTACATATTGATAAAAATTGGAAAGTGTCTGTTGAAATTTATGTCACTATTTGTCCAATATTTATACAATCCTAAGAGAGCTTCTAATAGGAAATGTGCAAAATCAAGGATTGAAAATTTCATATACAATTAATTATAATAGGATAGCCCACATGAATTGTTGTGATGATATCCATGATCACATGTATCAATGAGGTGGCAAGAGACTAAACAAGTATATGAGTTAGTGGTGCTGGCGGGCGTTGTTTTGCCATTAACAAATTTTGGAATAGTAGCTAACATGTGCTAGTTGGGAGCAGATAGCTCACAAAGAAACAAGTTGGGAGGAAGTCATTGTGAGTTTTGGGGGCTAGCTAGGTGTGGTGCTGGGCCTAATTCCAGGGCTGGTTGGATTGATTTTTAAATAATTTGAATATATTTTTCTACTCTTTCACTTAAATGAACGAATGGATTTATTCATTAGAAGTTTAATTGATAATTTTTAAAAGACTGGCCCTAACAATCTTTTGGTGTGAATGCCCGCAAATAGTTCACGTTGTGATAATAAATGAAGTGCAAATCAGATCATTGTCAAACATCTTTTTATAACAATCTTCATCAACATCAATGAGCTTAATGTGATCATATTGCAAGGGACTAAATGCAATATTAATGCATGATTAATTAAAACTAACAACATCGTAAGACATTTTTCATTTAATTTTTTAAATTTTTTAGTGTAATTTTTATCAATAATAATTCAAAGATTCTCAATATCACAGATCCAAATATTGATTATATTTTTTATCATATCTTTTAACTTCTTCAATTTATGAGGCTACCTCCAAAAAAGGCGTAATATTTTAAACTTGACCTCATGTCATGGCGATCTCCATGTATACTTTTTCTTCCAAATTATCATTCTAGAAGGTATTTTTTTATATTAAGTTGATGTAGTTCGCATTCTTTATTAACTGCTACTAAAAAGAGAATTCTGATAGTATTACGTGATGGTCTATTGGTAATCAATCTGATAGGCTTGAATGAACCCTTTGAATCTATCAATATCCCCATCAACTTTGTGTTTGATGTTGAACACCCATTTGTATCCAACCGGCTTCTTATCCTGAGAGAATTTAGTAAGAATCCATATACCTTTAAGCTTTAGTGCTCGAACCTCTTCTTTAACTGCTTGCCTCTATTCTGGATTTTCAAGAGCTTTATGAATGAATTTTAGAATCTACGTACTATCAAGATTAAAAATAAAAACTTTGTAGGACGAGGATAGCTTCCCATAAGCTAAAAACTCTTGAATTTGATATCTAATGAAGCTTTCTTTATAACTAGCATCAGAAGAGGATAGGGATAACTCTTGAGTACTAGACTCTTTCTTACCCAAAATTTTAGGTGAANCTCTTCCTTACCCAAAATTTTAGGTGAATGTTGAATCAAGCTTTGGTTTGAGCTGTTATGTCCTTGTAATGTAATTTGTCTTCCACCTGCTCAATATTTTTCTTCTCCTTATGTACACATGGAGTTCTTTGTTATGGACTTTAGGTTGGGTTGATAGCATTGGTTGGGCATCCTCAACCATGATATGAGAGCTAGTTGTAGTAGGTGGTGATGCCTTGCAAGTTTCATCAAGTACATTCCAAAATTGATGTTCATTTGCACTCTTCTCCTAAAGATCAAATTTGAGACAGTGGATTGATTTTCAAAAGATATGACATCCATGAAGTTGTAGTATTTGTTGGTAATATGAGAGTAGTATTTATACCTCTTTTGTTGGTGGCGTACCCAAGAAAAATATAGCTAATAGATATAGGGTCAAGTTTTTACAATTTTGGAAATAGACATGAACAAAAGATACGCACTCAAATATTTTAAGTGATATAGTAGACAAAAAAAGCTCAGATGTGAGGATAGGTACCCATCAAAATATATAGAGGTGTTTTAAAGTTAAGTATCATGCCAGACATTCGATTTATAAGATTAGTTGCAGTAAAAATGACTTTCCTTCTAAAATATTTTGAAACTTGATGAGACATCATAATTGAATGTGATACCTCAAGAAGATATCTATTCTTTCTCTCATATATCCAATTTTATTGTGGGGTATCAATACATGAACTCACATGGATGATTTCATTTTTTGAATGATGGGATCCAAGGATGGAATTGAAATATTTCTTTGCATTATCAGTTTTGAGGATCTGAATTTTGCATTGTAATTGAGTTTGAATTATGTTGTGAAAGGTATATAAGATTATGGCTGACTGAAATTTCTCCTTCATTAGAAATACCCAAGTATTTCTAGTGTGATCGTAAATAAATGAGACAAAGCATCTAGTCCCCCTTATGTTTTCACCTTTGAAAGTCCCCAAATATCATTGTGAATGATTAAAAAAAGGTGAGGGTTTATACTGGGTCGTGGGATAACTATTTCTAGTGTGTTTAACAAGTTGGCAAATCTGACATTGATAATAACTAGGGTTTTTATGGATAAACAAATGAGAATACAAAGTTGCTACATAATTGAAATTATGATGACCTAGGTGACAATGCAATAACTTGACCTTTTTTTTCGATAGATATAAGATCAACAGACTAAGAAATTTAAGGTATAAATGGAGGTGAGATCATCTGTGTGTTGAGAAAGATATTTTCCTCAAACAATTATAAACCTTAATGCATTTCAGCCTGACAATCACCTTCCCTGACCCCACCACCTGAAATTCACAATACTGTGCATGAAATTTAGTTATACATTTCATATCATGAGTAAGCTTACTCATTGAAATTAAATTACGGTTAAACTTTGAAACGTATAAAACAGAGCAAAAGATAATATCCTGAGAGAGCATCATATCACATTTTTCAGTAATTTTTTTATTGATCAATCTACAAGTTTGATTGATCTAAATGTAGAAGCCTCTCGATAGTTAACTAGAGTATTGATGTCTCCGGTCATATGATCAGAGACTTCTAAATTTATGGTCCAATTTCTAAATCTCCCATTGTCAGAGAAGGATATATTACCTTGGTGAGCCATATTGTTTGTGGGTTTTTCTGAATTGTCTCTAAGGAGTTTTTTTAGTACTTCAAGTATATCTTGGTGAATGGTAAAAATTGGCGTCTTCATCCCGTACTTTTTCATAAACCCCATGTTATTAGGATTGTCTCTAAGGAGTTCTAATCTTGCAATTTTCACAGAAAAATGTCTACTTAGTGGTAAATTTATTTTTTAAATATTTTAAATTTATTTTTAAAATTTAAGAGTTTTTTTTTTATAAAATGAAACCCTCCGATTGAAAGTTTCTATACATGGTCATTATCAGAAAATAGTTTCACTTTATTATTTTAGACTTCATGAATTTTGTGTGCTTACCTGCAGAGGGTTGGATTTGATTAAAAGTATGCTTGTCATGTCAACTTCAGTTTTCATCAAAAGGAGGATCATATTAGTTCTCTTGAGAGCATGCACTATTTAATACTCTTAGATCAAATTTTGAAAAAGAGATTTTTTTGAATCTTACATTATGTACATAATTTTTAAGATTAATTAAACTTGGTTCTAAACTTATTTATGCTCGAATAACATTCTCTGACATTAATTTTTTTCTATATATTTGTTGAAGCACTTGCAAATATTTTTAGTTTATAAAGTTGAATAGTTTATGAATATAATGTAGTGCTTGTCACAATCCTACTCGGAGCTCAGAATTAACCAAGATGGAAATATACAATTGAACGGTGAAATTAAACTCTCATATTTATTTTCTATAACTAATTATTAACAAATGAAAGAGCCATTAATTAAATTAAAGTATAATAGTATATTTAAATTTACCTTGTTACTGGTTGTCTACGTCTTCTATAAACATTTTCTTCTATCGTTCATCTTTTAATTAATTAATTTAGCCTAAAAAGTTAGTTTTAAAAAATAACGATGAGTTAGACAAGCCAGTAAATAGACACACTCGTAAATTACAGTAATACAAGAAAAAAAAAATATGCATGTCACTTAAGTTCTTAATAAACCAATATTAATATTTGAGATGTTATCAATGACTCTTACAATATTAATTGCATACCAATATCATTTTATATCTTTGTTGTCATAGGAGCACCGTCTAAAATTTGTACTATTTAAGGTACTTCAATATCAATATTTTTTCTTTATAAGTGTACGAGTACCTTAGTATTCCCCTACTAGTACCATAAAAAGTGACTCCATCATAATCAATCATACACATACAAGCATACAATAAAAATATTACGTTCTAATAATAAATATTTCATTTTCATATGCATAGCAGTTAATATTCTTTTACAAGATTGAATGATAATTTAACAAAATTGAGCACACAGATCATTCTCATAATATGAACAAAATTCAATAGAACTATAAATCATGTGTATGTGATAATATAGCAATAACAGTAAATGCATTTGGTAGATAAAAAACAAAATATTACTATAGTAAAGGAATATAATCACTCACCTCGATCACTGATGATTGTAAATATTCTCTTCACTTATCTCCAGCGAAAAACCTAAAGTCAAATGCATAAAAAATTATTAATAATTTGCTAGATGTTAATTTTATTTTTGGAAAACAATTTGCCTTTATTTGACATTTTGATGTATCATATAAAATTAAGTATTTTATTTTTATTATAATCATTATCTTCATTTAAGAATTTAATCTTAGTAAAATATTGACAATAAAGTTGGCTCTCCTAATTTAAATTTCTATTTACTTTATATAATTTTTTTTATTATTAGGCTTATAATTATACGTACATTTATTTTTCGTAATAATTTATTATTAATTAAAGCTTAAATGCATCAAATCCTATCCATTCTTATTTTGAAAGTTCTTTAACTTAAAATCTGATTTAATTAAAAATTACAATTAATAATTAATAATTTTTATTATAAACTGTACATCAGGAATGTGCATACATGAAGAATAATTGGAGACAAAGAACATGGATTATTCGTGTTAACAATCCGTAAGTCTCATAGGCCAATCAAACGAAGAGAATTGACAGCCAACAAACACTGCATAGCTGCATCAACACCAAATACCCAATAACATCTTGAAAATTAGCAGTCGTCCAAGATGAGGTATTATAGAGACACGGACCGAACGTAGGCTGCTTATCGAATTACAATGACAGAGATGAAATAATCCTATCTTAGAATGACGTGTTTTCACATTCAGTCTCCACAGAATTGATGACCGAAGACCATTGAAGACGACCGAATGATTTTGGGTTAGTAAAATGAATCAAGATCGACCGAATGAACTCCAAGCAACCAAATTGGACAGTTACGAATGTGAAGCAGCGTTCAAAGCAGTTACAGAAGCATAGCAGCACAACATTTGTTATGGGGTTGGAATAAATGACATTAAGTTATAAATGTATAAATGTAATATTTCATTAATTATAATAATGTTCCCCTCTTTAAGAGGAGACAACCATGTAACTTACAAATCCGACCTATGAATTATAAATAGAGGATCATTTTCAAAGAAAGGGGGGACTTTTTGAAGGAAAACAGAGTTCCCGCCAAAATATAAAATGTTTAAATCATTCTTCTCACTTCTTTCTTCCGACTAATGCACTATTCATTAGGCGTGATCCACAAGACAATTTAGGATCCAACATAAACGTGTATTATAAAGTTTCATACCATACGGTTCGACCTCCCCCTTCCCACACACATTCCTCCCTTTCTTCGTACAAACGCTTGCTCCCCTCTTCTCGTGATCATCTATAACGAATGCTTAGAGCATGGTTGCGATCATCTGAACCGAAAGCTCAGGGCATGTCGAGTTCCTTCTTCCTCTGCACTTGGCTCTTCCTGCCTACTCAAAATTCTCGATGTTGATACCCCGTACTTCCTCCTTCGTATGGCAGCAATGCACAGGAATCCTCAGAGCACAAAAGAGCTCCTTCGATCGAGGTTTATTACCGACGTCACCTGCTCTACTTGTCACCGACACCGTCACTTCTGCTACGCTCGAGCCTCACACGCAGGTGTGTCTCACCCTTCCTTTCCCCCCTCTCCTCCCTTCTCTTCCCTTCTCCTCCTTTCTTCTTCTTTTGGACTTGCTTTGTCTTCCTCTTACGTATCTTTTTGTAGAACACAAGTGACCTCTGAGTTCCCAACTGTTTGATTCCTCTCCATCCTTTAATTGCCCAACTCCTCACTTCTTCTCCTTCTGTGCATTTCCTCTCCTTCTCTGTTCGCCTCCTTTCTTCAGTTCTTTGTTTCGTCTCCCTCGAACTAAGACGGGTCCTCTGAGTGCATTTATCGAGGTTGAATAAATTTAAATTTCAATATTATTTAAGCCTGCACAACAATCTCAAACGTCGCATTTAGACAGTTTAAATAAAATAGGATCATATACAGGCAATTAGTTGATTTCAAGCAAGTCTACGCAACATTCTTAGACCACATGCTAAAGCATACACTGTATTAGTCATAGCACATGTGGATAATTTTTTTACTTCGAATCTTAACTTTACCTTCTCTTTGCTCGTATGTATTACATATTCAATGGAGATTGAGACGAATTAAGGCTCAATTAATATTTATCATGTTGTGAACAATTAATATCTAAAACACCTTATTTTTTAAGTGAGTCCTTCGAGAAATTTTTTATTTCTATAAATAGGAACTCTCTAGTTTGTTTTCATTATTAGTTTAGCTTTAAGTTTGTGCATTGAGAGTTCTGAGTTTTATGGAAGGTTTGAGTGTAATTAGGAGGCTTGATTTTACTCGTAGGTGAATTTTCACGTTCGTTGTAAATTCCTTGTGAGTTCATTTTCTTTTGTTCATCTATGATTTTTTCAATTTGTTGTGATACGACTTATATTTTATTTTGAGTCATTATCGAATATTTATTTGTATTTTAAGTCAGATTTTAAATTATTTTTTAAATCCAAAATATCATTTCAATTTTATTATAAGTCCAATCTTGGCGTCTCCCTTGCATCACCAGGATGTTAGGTCTACCCACTATAACAAGAAAGGCATGTTTGGTCGGTGTTAAGGGACACTACAGTCATAGTGTTCTCATCTGCCACACTTAGAAATACGCATATGGGTCTTCAAACAACTGCATGAAAATTTACAATATATTTTTTCATCTTCTTAACTACAACTCGTACATGTATTTAAAGTTTCACACAAGTAAACACATTTCCCCGTCTTCTTAAGTACAAGTTGTATGAATACTTAAAATGTCACGCGAGCACGAAAATTTCTCCTCGAGTATAAATCATACCGATACTTAATTTTCTTGCAATCACACATGAAATGCTTGATTTGTATTATAGATGAACATATGATGACAAAGACGTGAAATATTCAAGTTTATTTTTTCTATTTTTCTATTCCTTTTTTCTTTTTGTTTTATTTTTTCTAGTTTCAGTTTTCTTTGTTTTTTTTTTCTTTTTATGCTCTCTTGGCAGAGAGAGGAAGCGAAGATGGCGGCGATGCAGTGATAGTCTGGCGAAAACGGGCGGTAAGGGCGGCATTTGAGGTGAAGGTCGGCGTTGGCGGTGGCAGAGGGGGGCGGTGGCGTTGGATGTTGGTGATCAATCATAGAAAATAATCAACATCCTAATTATCAACATAGTTATTAGTTTTATTAATATTTTTATT
>JXCR01046217.1:248775-258918 GCA_002079205.1 Phalaenopsis hybrid cultivar | reverse complement strand
GATCCCACAGGGAGTGGTTTAGAACTGCAAACTAAGATTTTAGAAAAGCAATACTTTAATCGTAACAACGAAGTTCAATTTTCTTATCTGTCTCTAATAGACAATTGAAATAAATATATAATTTTAATAACTAATAAATAGCTAATGATATTAATCTATTAGGACTTTAATCACAACAACGACGTTCAATTTGCTTATCTATCACTAATAGATACAACGACGTTCAATTTGTTTATCTGTCACTAATAGGCAATTGAAATAAATGGATAATTTTACTAACTAATAATAACTAATGTAAGGAGAGGTGTAAATGTGATATTCAATATATAAGAAAGCATCCTTCTCCTTGTCAAGAAATTATAGTGAATGAATAAAGTGAATTGGTTCAAATTATATTGTGCCAAATAGCAGCATACCTATTCTTTACCCTTATGTCCAGGAATAAAAAATATTAACTAATCCTATGCTTGTTTTCTGAATCTGCGGCTAGGCTGGGAGGATACCAGCTCTCACTTTGGAGCTCCCATGTTCCCCTCGCCTGAGGGCTAACATCTACACTTCAGTACCGAAATGATAAGACTGAATTGGGGATTTTAGTCTGTCACTCTAAAATCTCTAATTCTATGCTCGATAATATTATCTTCATATTTATTTGCACCCAACTTCCAAGGGCTTTGACCTCCCTGAATCTTAGATGTAATCTTCACTTTAGTTGTAAAACACAACTTATTTTAACAAATTAGTTGGCCAGATTTAAAGTAAATTAAGAACAAAGTAAAAAGATCATCACAATTTCTTAAACAATTTCATGGCTTCACCAATTCAAATCAGCATTTTACAAATCTTCAAACAAGGAGAAAGATAGAGAAAACTACTCAGATCTCATGGGAGAAACACAACAATACTTGGAATTAATAAATAAAATCAAAGTCATACAAATTACAATAAGTAAATAACTTATCTCCATTTCTCCCCAAGAACACTCCTCAAAGTTCCTCTTAATCTCTTTTTTTCTTTATAGCACACAAAATTCCTCTTCGAAGTAGCAAGGAGGAAGAAATCTCTCACTTTCCCTCCACTCGTACAATCTTCAAAGAATTTCTCACACTTCTTACACTAACAAATACTAATGGAACCTTTCTATCCTCCAAGAACTCTAGCTCTCTTATAAACCCCCTTTCTTCTCATCAATTTTCGGCGAAAATAGTCTTTTAAAGTTGTAGATGAGCTTTTCAAAGAGTTGCCTAAGCATCCCTTCAAAATTTTGCCTTACCCAAAGCCTGAGTAGGCATAACTGCCGAGCTCGCCATTGGCGGCCTCAAGGGCGTCGTCGGCAGACTTCTAGAGAATTTTCTCTTTTAGCCTCGGGAAAAACTCGCCGTCGGCGGCATCGATGGCGGAGTCGGCGACGTCGATGACGCCGTTGATGCCCTAGTTTAAATCTCCACATTTTGGTCCTTTTCGCTCCAAATGCGCTCTTTTTTTCATTTTTTTTCTCCATTGACCCTAATTCATCATTCCTACAACAAAACATCAAAAGTACCTTTCTTTAAAGTGCAATATCATTAAAAATAGTATAAAATAGGAATGAAAATATCAAAATATTTTCCTTTGGTATTTCAACTAATCTAATCCCCAAACATCAAAGATCTCAACTTCTAACAAGAAATTTAGAGGTATTTCATTTCTTCTAGGCCTACTTGTTGACATCAATCACAAGTTTTTATATATCTATAAACATCTCTAAAGATAGTAGGACAATAAAATCCAGCTTTTAAAATTTTGNTGTGGGAATACAATAAGAGAGTGATTGGCTTATGCATTTAGCTCATTATTTACTTATTTATTTATTTATTTATTCAATTAATTAAAATATACATTAATACTTTCAATAAAAAAAAATGCCGCATGGACATTGTTAGAAATATTTATGCTCATTGTTTATATGATTATAAGGAAGTTGAACGTTCAATACAATTATTTTAATTCATGATATAATTTTAATAATTTAAATTATGATTCTAATTAATGTAACAAATGCTTTTATAGTTAAGATATCCATAATTAGTACAATTACAAATGTATTTATTCATGTTGACCTCTAATTGATTTATTTTTTCTCTTAGGCTTCAATCTCCGCTTATCATAAATCTTTGACAAATAATAAATATAAATCAAATTTAAATCTTCAGTATAATCATGTTGTACACAATTGTATTCATGATTGTGCTCATGAATATAATCGTCTAAAGCCTGATTATACTGAAGTCCGCATACATATAATCATACTGTACGCGATTGTATTCATGATTGTACTCATGAATATAATGGCGCACAACAGGATTATATTGAAGTCTGCATACATATAATGGTGCACGACAGGATGAAAACTTAATTATTTAACTAATTTTATGTTGGGTCACGTGGAGCCCGGTCCACTATAAAAAAAAATTATTACATATGGACGCCACATACAGAGATATATGCGGTGTACGATCTACACCGTAGATCGCGGTGATCTACGGTGAGGATGCAATCAATTTTTTTTTTAAAAAAAATAAATAAAAAAATTTAAAGTGAGGCCCACCGAAATACATCCTCACTGATTACCGTGATGTACGGTGTAGATCGGACACCACATGTATCTTTGCACACGGTGATCTACGGTGAGGATGCAATCAAAATTTTTTTTAAAAAAATAAATAAATAAAAAAATTTAAAATGGAGCTCACTGAAATTCATTCTCACCATAGATCACCGTGATCTACGTGTAGATCGGACACCGCGTACTTCTCTGCATGCGGTGTCCATATCTAATAATTTTTCGTCCACTACATACAAATTGGGGGATTTTTACATCTTAAGAAACTATTTAAAATAATGGCATTATTTTAAATTCTCCTACTCCTTTTAATTACGCTGCTGATCCCACCTTATTCCTCTCTAGAAACCGTGAATTTTGGTATTGCCTTAATGGGCAAACTTAAGTTGGAATCACGAATTCAGGAATTAATCACCTCTTTTATTTGATGTGAAGGAAGTGTCCCGCCAGCTTGATTGCGAAGAGAAAAGGAATCATTTTCTTCTGGATCCCGCCGTTGCTTATGTTGGATTTGTTAATTAAAAACTTCCTTAAGTGGGCCTTTTAATTTGGCTTTAAATTCCTGCATACGGCTGGAATCAAAATTTGGTGGTTTTTTCTTTTGTTTGAGATGGTTTCCTTGGTGGTGGCTCTTGGGTGGTTGCTCAAGGGCAGAGATAGGCAGAGAAGGTGAGGAAGAGAGTTTTTTTTTTAAGTCGACATGGTCAACAGTGTAATCCTCGAAGTAATAAAATCTTGTGCAGCTCCGTGGACGTAAGCAATTGTCGAACCACGTAAATTTGTGTGTCACATTTTTTGGTGTATTTTTCTTTTTTTTTTTTTTCGATTTATTGTCATCGTTTTTCACAACAACGGATATCAGAGCTTTGGTTCGAGGCTGAAATAAAATGATGGGCGGAGACGATGTGATGGCATTGGGAATCGAGAAGTTCAATGCCACAGATTTTGGTTACTGAAGAATGCAGATAGAGGACTACCTCTATGGGAAGAAACTTCATCTTCCATTACTGGGAAAAAACAAGAAAAGATGGACGAGACGTAATGAAATTTGTTGGATCGACAAGTTCTGGTTATTCGATTAACCCTGTCGAGGTCCGTTGCCTACAACGTCATCAATGAGACGACTACTACAGATCTCATGACTGTTTTATTTGGTATGTATGTAAAACCATTGGAAAATAACAAGGTACATCTGATGAAAAAGTTATTCAATTTGAAGATGACAGAAGGTACTTCTGTTGCACAACATCTGAATAATTTCAATAATATCACAAATCAATTGTCGTCTGTTGAAATTGACTTTGATGATGAGATACGTGCGCTGATACTGTTGGCTTCATTGCCAAATAGCTGGGAAACTGTGAGAATGACAGTTATCAATTCTGCAGATAATTCTAAACTAAAATATGATGATATTCGTGATTTGATTTTGGCTGAGGAGGTGCGCATGAAAGATTCTGGCAAGACCTCGGGTTCGAGCTCGACACTGATTGTTGATTCCAGAGGGAGATCACAAGGCAGAAACTCAAATAGAGGAAGATCAAAATCAAAGTCCGGTCAGCACACAACCTGCTGAAATTGTGGCAAAGGTGGCCACATAAAAAGGAACTGGAGGAATCCTAAGAAGAAGGAGAATGATGACACTAATGTTGTAATTGAAGAGATACAGAATGCGCTATTACTGATAGTTCACAGTTCTGTTGATGACTGGATACTGGATTCAAGAGCTTCCTTCCATACTTCTTCCCACCGGGAGTTGATGCGAAACTATGTTGCATGCGACTTTGGGAAGATATATCTAGCTGATAGAAAAGTTATGACCGTGGTGGGGATGAGAGACGTTGATATTGCACTCCCTAACAAGAGGAAATGAACTTTGCAAAAGGTAGACACGTTCATGAGTTGAAGAAAAACCTCATTTCTGTTGACAACTCAATGAGAGTAGTCATTCAATAGTTTTCTCAGATAGTACCTGGAAGGTTACTAAATGAGCATTAGTACTGGCTCGGGGTAAGAAAACTGACACTATATATGACTACATGTTTACTCAGGCGTAGACATATGAGCCAGAAGTGCATTATGGGAAAGTAGAAGAAAGTCAGTTTTCTGAAATGTGGCAGAGTGCCAAAGACAAGAAAACCTGATTTTGTACTTACCGATGGTGGAGAACCACAGAGCTATGAAGAAATCTTGCAAGATAAAAATTCGAGCAAGTGAGAGCTAAAAAAACTTCTACCATGTAAGAAGGCAGTGCACAACAAGTGGGTGTACCAAGTGAAGACTGCGCTTGGTGGCAGTAAGAGGTACAAGGTCGGACTTGTCGAAAAAGGTTTTCAACAAAGGCAGGATATTGCTCATGCAGTGGGAGTTGTAAGCAGATACATGAGTAACCCAGGAAAGAGCTTGGTGGTATAAAACTACGTTGACGGTGATATGTCAATTAAAGGGAGTTACTCGTGAGAAGTTGAAGTTGTGCTCGACTTCAGCTGGTCTTCTTCATGAAGACCAAGGCTTTGAGTTACATAGGTGGATGATATCACGTTTGAGAAAAAAAGGTGGATACAACTAGTAGATAATGCACCCAGTGTTTCAGTCTCTAAGTGGGAGAATTGTTGGGTTATGTGGAACTCAGTCCACTACATACAAATTGGGTGGATTTTTGCATCTTAGGAAACCATTTAAAATAATGGCATTATTTTAGATTCCCTTCCTTCTTTTAATTACCCTGCTGATCCCGCCTTACTCCTCTCCAGAATTCATGAATTATGGCATTGCCTTAATGGGCCATTAAGGCATGATTCCATGCTTAATTTGGAATCACGAAATTAAGGAACTAATCACCTCCTTTGTTTGATGTGAAGGAAGGGTCCTGCCACCTTGATTGCTAAGAGAAAAGAAAACATTTTATGCTGGATCCCGCCATTGCTTACTGTAGGATTTGTTAATTAAAAGCTTCTTGAGTGGGCCTTTTAATTTGGCTTTAAATTCATGCATCGCAAGCAGTCAAGGGCCTCTTCCCTTCCAATCTACTTTGATTTTCAAGCTTACGACTGTAATCAAAATTATGGTTTCATCTTTTTCGTTTGAGATCCTTTCCTTGGCGGTGGCTCTCGGATAGAGAGAGAGAGAAAGAGAAAAGGAGAGGAGAGAGAGAAGGTGAGAAAGAGAGTTTTCTTGTAAATCGACGTGATCGACAGTATAATCCTCGAAGAAATAAAATCCTCTGCAGTTCCGTGGACGTAGACAATTTGCCGAACCACGTAAATTTGTGTGTTGTCTTTTTCTAATATATTTTTCTCGTTCTGATTTTTTCGCTTTATTGCCGTCGTTTTTCACAACATTTTATTCAAATAATTGTATTATTTATATAATAGAAAATTTCAAATAAGTATGTTGCCTTTCAAGTATAATAGGTTCGATGTCGCACCGCATTGCTCAAACAATAGTTTAATATTTTATAGCGGATTCAAATGAAATTGTTTATCGAGCTTCTTGACAAGCTTGCTCACGGGCCTAAATGATATTTTTTGTGAACATAAACGAATCGAACAAAAAGGTGTTCAAATTTGTTCAAAACTGTTCATCTAAGAATTAAGTAGTTAATCAAACGAGCTTGAACAAGCTTTTATCAACCCAATATTATGAGTAGCTTATCAAATGATCAGTTGGTTTGCTGCCCCACTTACATGTAAAATAATATTTCACGTAATATTTTATATTACAATAATTGTCTAATATACAATATTATAAATAGTAATAATGTTATAAAACAGCTGCATACATACTATTTATCATTTATTGGATATAATACTTATTAGCATTAGATTTTTTATTTAATAAAGTAATTATATAATATTATAGACATTTATTCGGCATATTTGTAATGTTTGTTGTTCAAGTAGACACAAAAAAAGTTAATTTTATTTAATATTAGAGAATATGTTAAGTCAAAGACTGCAAGAACATAATTATATTTGATATAATTGCGCTATTTATATATTAACAAATAATATATATTTAATTATAGTTTGTACAAATAAACTTGAGTTTTATTTTTTTATTTTTTTATTTTTTTATTTAAGGAGACTTCAATAGCCTGGACTATTAATTATACAAAGTTTCTCATTGGCTCCCTTGCAAACCATCAATTTATAACGGGACTTCGCACGAAGAGTTACGTGCGGAGTCCAATAAAATCACGACATATNATGTCAGCATAGGTGACAAAATATCACTTACAATATAGTTAAAAATATCAGCATACCATGGTATTTTTCACTAATTAATATTATAAAGTTGTTCATCAGGTAAGTTGTCTGTATTTTTATTGTCAGTATCAGATGATTCTTAGTTTTCTAATCTTGACAAAGGATCAGCAATTTGATTATCAATTCCCTTTCTATCAATAACCATAAGATCAAATTCTTGCATCAAAAGTATCTATCTAATTAACCTTGGTTTAACATCCTTCTTTTGCATCAGATATTTAATAGCAGAGTGATCGGTACGCACAACAAATTTAGCTCCAATTAAATAAGATCTAGATTTATCTAAATATTACACAATAGTCAGTAACTCTTTTTCAGTAATAGTATAGTTAATTTGTGCATCAATAAGAGTCTGGCTAGTAACTCTTTTTTAGTAACAGTATAATTAATTTGTGCATCATTAAGAGTTTTACTAGAAGTATATAACTTTAAAAATCTTTTCATACCTTTGTCCAAAGACAGCTCCAATAGCATAATCAATAGCATCTTTCTTTTTCAGTAACAGTATAGTTAATTTGTGCATCATTAAGAATTTTACTAGCGTAGTATATGACTTTAAAAATCTTTTCATACCTTTGTCCAAGAACAACTCCAATAACATAATCACTAGCATCACACATCAGTATAATATAGTTAATTTGTGCATCATTAAGAGTTTTACTAGCGTAGTATATAACTTTAAAAAAAATTCAGTAAGAGTATAGTTAATTTGTGCATCATTAAGAGTTTTACTAGCGTAGTATATAACTTTAATAATCTTTTCCTTTGTCCAAGGACAGCTCCAATAGCATAATCACTAGCATCACACATCAATTCAAATGGTTTTTTGTCCAAGAACAGCTCCAATAGCATAATCACTAGCATCACACATCAGTTCAAATGATTTCTTTGTCCAAGGACAGCTCCAATACCATAGATCACTAGCATCACACATCAGTTCAAATGGTTTCTCCCAATTAGGTGAAACTATAATAGGGGTCGTGATTAATTTTTCTCTTCACTAGCATCACACATCAGTTCAAATGGTTTCTCCCAGTTAGGTGAAACTATAATAGGGCATGTGATTAATTTTTCTCTAGCGTAGTATATCACTTTAAAAATCTTTTCGTACATTTATCCAAGAACCACTCCAATAGCCTATTCACTAGCCTCGCACAATCAGTTCAAATGGTTTCTCCCAGTTAGGTGAAACTATAATAAGGGTTGTGATTAATTTTTCGGTTTCTCCCAGGGTGAAACTATAATAGGGGCTGTGATTAATTTTTTCTTTAATAACTCAAAGGCATTTAAACAACTTTTAGTAAATTTGAATTTCTTGTCCTTTTCTAAAAGTTGGCATAGAGGTTTAGTAATTTTTCAGAAATCTTTAATAAAACGCCCGTAAAATCAAACATGTCCAAGAAAGTCTAACCCCTCTTACATTAGTAGGAGGTGTTAATTTAGATATAACTTGAATTTTTGCAGGGTCTACCTAACCTCTCTTACATTAGCAGGAGGTGTTAGTTTAGATATAACTTGAATTTTTGCAGGGTTAGGTTACATACCTTACGTTAGTAGGAGGTGTTAGTTTAGATATAACTTGAATTTTTGCAAGGTCTGTTTCCATACCTAGTAGGAGGTGTTAATTTAGATATAACTTGAATTTTTGCAGGGTCTACTTCAATATCATTTTTTAAGAGGTGTTAATTTAGATATAACTTGAATTTTTGCAGGGTATTCTTCCATACCATTTTCGTTACATTAGTAGGAGGTACTAATTTAGATATAACTTGAATTTTTGCAGGGTATGCTTCCATATCATTGAGGTGTTAGTTTAGATATGACTTGAATTTTCGTAGGGTCTGCTTCCATACCATCTTCCAAACTAGGAGGTGTTAGTTTAGATATAACTTGGATTTTTGCAGGGTCAGCTTCCATACCATCTTCCGAAATTTTATGCCCTAGCACCAATTCCTCCTGCAACCATAAATTGACATTTCTCCCAATTCAGAACTAAATTAGTTCTTTCGTATAACTTTAAAACTTTTTCAAGATAATTTAAGCACGCGTCAAATGATGTTCCAAATATAGAGAAATCATCCATTAATACTTCCAATCCATCATCAATTAACTTACTAAATATGGACATCATACATCTCTGGAATGTTGCAGGTGCATTACTTAATCCGAAAGGCATTCTTAGAAAAGTAAGAGTTCCAAATGGACTAGTAAATGTTGTCTTCTTATGATCCTCAGGAGCAATAGGAATTTGATGGTAAGTGGTATATCCATCTAAAAAATAAAAATATTTGTGCCCAACAAGTCTATTTACTATTTGATCTAAAAAGGGTAAAGGGAAGTGATCTCTCCTGGTGGTAGTGTTTTAATTTTCTATAATCAATGCAAATACTCCACCCAGTAACTTGTTTGATAGGTATTAATTCATTATTTTATTTTGTTTCAACAGTCACTTCTCCTTTCTTAGGAACACAATGAATTGGACTTACCCACGAACTATCTGAAATAGGATATATAATTCCAGTGTCTAACCCCTTTAAATTTTCCTTCATAACTGCATTATCTGAAATAGGATATATAATTCCAGTGTCTAACCATTTCAAAATTTCCTTCTTAACTAATTCTTTCATCATCGGATATATAATTTCAGTGTCCAACCATTTCAAAATTTCATTCTTGACTACTTCTTTCATCATTGAGTTTAATCTCCTTTGTGGATCAACTCTTGGTTTATATTGTTCATCCAGTATAATTCTATGCATACAGATCTTTGTGGATCAACTCTTGGTTTATATTGTTCATCTAATATAATTTTGTGCATACAGATCGAATGACTGGTGGATCAACTCTTGGTTTATATTGTTCATCTAATATAATTCTGTGCATACAAATTGAAGGAATGATTTCGTTAATATCAGCTAAGGTCCAACCAAAAGCTTTCTTATATCTTTTCAATGTATTTAACAGTCTTTGCTCTTACAAATATTTAATTCTGAAGATATAATAATAGGTAATGTAGATGAGTCTCCTAAAAACACATATTTCAAGTGGCTAGGCAATATTTTCATCTCAACTTCAGGTGGTTTTATAATTGACGGAAACAGATTCTTATCGGCATTTTCCGTAATATCCAACATCTCAAATCTTTCCTGAACATAATCTAATTCTTCATTTTCTAATTCATCCAGAATAACTTCATCACTCTCTTCAAATTATTCTTTCTCTTCAAAATGTTCTTTAAAATGTTCTTTCAATAGATATTCACTAATTTCCATG
>JXCR01046217.1:162318-248194 GCA_002079205.1 Phalaenopsis hybrid cultivar | reverse complement strand
AGCTACTCTTTTAGGATTTACCCGTTCAGAGGGCCATTGAAAATTGTTGGTAGCCATCTCTTCTATTAATGAATAAGCCTCATCAAATGGTTTTGAGATTAACACCCAACAGCCGCAACATCTATAATCAATCTAAGAGATCCCACTAATCCATTATAAAAAGTTTGAATTAACAACCAATATGGTAACAAATGATGAGGGCATTTCCTAAGAAGATCTTTAAATCTCCCAAGCTTCATATATTGACTATCCATCAATTTGACAGAATGATGTTATGTGATTTCTAAGTTTAGCAGTATTGGATGGAGGAAAATATTTGGATAGAAATTTCTGTGAAAGTTCTCCCCAAGTTTTAATAGATCCTGGTGCTAACAAATTTAACCACATCTTAGCCTTATCCCTCAGTGAAAAAAGGAAAAAGTCTAAGTCTAACAACATCGTTTGAGATTATTTCATATTTAAAAGTAGCACACAGTTCTAAAAAACTAGCGAGGTGTAAGTTCAGATCTCCATTTGGTGTACCTCTGAATTGATTGTTTTGAATCATTTGGATAATAGCAGGTTCAAGCTCAAATGAATTAGCAGCTTCATCAGGATTTTGGATAGATAAGTGAATTTCATATGTTGTAGTATTTGCATAATCTCTTAGGGGTCTAAGTTGGTGTTCATTCTCTATTTCTTGATTGTTCATGTTGTTTTCCATTGTATATTCTTAATCTTCTAATCCTTCTAACAGTGCGTTCTAATTCCGAATCGTAGGGTATAAGATTTGCAGGTCCAAATTTACGCATACAATTTGAAATCAGTACACAGTAATATAATTAACTAAATTTAAAACTAAGTTGCAATTCAAGTAAAAAATTTTCTAATAATCTTAATTTGTTCGTTACTCTAATTGTGATTTTACTCACTCACTCTCAGACAACAGCGCCAAAAACTTGACCGGTGACTTTATATATGCTTAAAAATATAAAATAAATATGGACATAATAAATATTCAATAATTGTAAAGTCACACTTATCAACGCAAGTATACATATCGCAATATGGACGTAATAAATATTCAATAATTGTAAAGTCACACTTATCAACGCAAGTATACGTATAGATGGATGTAATAAATATTCAATAATTATAAAGTCACACTTATCAACGCAAGTATACGTATCGTTCAAGTAATATATGGCTCTAATGGAGTCCTAGATATCGATCCTACAGGGAGTGGTTTGGAACAGCGAACTAAGATTTTAGAAAAGCAATATTTTAATCGCAAGAACGAAGTTCAATTTGCTTATCTGTCACTATTAGGCAATTAAAATAAATATATAATTTTAATAACTAACAAATAACTAATGATACTAATGAGTGTTTAAATGTGATATTCAACATACAAGAAAAAACTAATAAAAAACTAAAGATAGAAAGTAGGGTTTAATTTGTGATATTCAATATATAAGAAAGAATCCTTCTCCTTGTCAAGAAATTATAGTGAATGGATAAAGTGAATTAGTTCAAATTATATTGCATGGATAAAGTGAATTAGTTCAATTTAGATTGTGTCAAATAGGAGCATACCTATTCTTTACCAAATTATAGTGAATGGATAAAATGAATTAGTTCAAATTATATTGTGCTCTTCTCCTTGTCAAGAAATTATAGTGAATGGATAAAGTGAATTGGTTCAAATTATATTGTGCAAAATAGGAGCAGACCTATTCTTTACCCTTTGGTTCAGGCATAAAGAACATTGGCTAATCCTATGCTTCTTTACTGAATCTGCGGCTAGGTTAGGAGGATATCGGCTCTCACTTCGGAGCTCCCACGTTCCCCCCACCTGAGGGCTAACACTACACTTCAGTACCCAAACGATAAGACCGAATTGGGGATTTTAGTCTGTCACCCTAAAATATCCAATTCTACGCCCGATAATATTATTTTCTTATTTATTTGCACCCAACATCCAGGGGTTTTGACCTCCTTGAATTTTGGATGTAATCTTCACTTTAGTTGTAAAACTTGACATATGTTAACAAATCAATTGGCCAGATTGAAAGTAAATTAAGATCAAAGTGAAAAGATCATCACAATTTCTTAAACATTTTTATGGCTTCACCAATTCAAATCACCATTATACAAATCTCGAGACAAGGAGAAAGACAGAGAAAACTACTCAGATCTCGGGGGAAAACACAACAAAACTCGGAATTCATATATAAAATCAAAGTCATACAAACTACAACAAGTCACTATTTCACAAATCTCAAGACAAGGAGAAAGACAATCACCATTTCACAAATCTTGAGACAAGGAGAAAGACGGAGAAAACTACTCAGATCTCATGGAATCACCATTTCACAGCTCAAGACAAGAGAAAGACAGAGAAAACTACTCAGATCTCATGGGGAAAACACAACAAAACTCGGAATTCATATATAAAATCAATGTCATACAAACTACAACAAGAAAACTACTCAGATCTCATGGGGAAAACACAACAAAACTCGGAATTCATATATAAAATCAAATTCTACTCAGATCTCATGGGGAAAACACAACAAAACTCGAAATTCATATATAAAATCAAAGTCAAACAAACTACAAACTCAGATCTCATGGGGAAAACACAACAAAACTCGGAATTCATATATAAAATCAAAGTCGTACAAACTACAACAAGTAAATAACTTATCTCTAAACCAATTCAAATCACCATTTCACAAATCTCAAGACAAGGAGAAAGACAGAGAAAACTACTCGTCACCAATTAAAATCACCATTTCACAAATCTCGTCTCATGGGGAAAATACAACTGAAAGTAAATTAAGATTGAGGTTAAAAGATCATCACAATTTCTTAAACATTTTCATGGCTTCACCAATTCAAATCACCATTTTACATCTCACAATTTGTTAAACATTTTCATGGCTTCACCAATTCAAATCACCATTTCACAAATCTTGAGACAATTCATCACAATTTCTTAAACATTTTCATGGCTTCAACAATTCAAATCACCATTTCATAAATCTTGCATTTTTTGTGGCTCAACCAATTCAAATCACCATTTCACAAATCTCAAGACAAGGAGAAAGACAAGAAAATTACTCAGATCTCATGGGCCACAAATCTCAAGAAAAGGAGAAAGACAGAGAAAACTACTCAGATCTCATGAGGAAAACACAATTTCACAAATCTTGAGACAAGGAGAAAGATAAAGAAAACTACTCAGATCTCATGAAAACTTGAAATTCATATATAAAATCAAAGTCATACAAACTACAACAAGTAAATAACTTATCCAATCACCATTTCACAAATCTCGACACAAGGAGAAAGACAGAGAAAACTACTCAGATCTCATGGGAAAAACACAACAAAACTAAAGACAAGGAGAATATAGAAAAACTACTCAGAAAAACTACTCAGCACTCATGGGGAAAGCACAACACAACTTGGAATTCATAAATGAAATCAAAGCCATACAAACTACAACAAGTAAATAACTTATCTCTAATTTCTCCCCAAGAACACTCCTCAAAGCTCATCTGAGTCTCTTCCTTTCTTTACAGCACACAGAATTCCTCTTCNTCAAAGCAATACAAACTATAACAAGTAAATAACTTATCTCTAAATTTCTCCCCAATAACACTCCTCAAAGTTCCTTAGAATCTCTTCCTTTCTTTATAGCACACAAAATTCATCTTCAAGCGCAAGAGGAAAGAAATCTCTCACTTTCCCTCCACTCTTACAATCTAGAATTCCTCTTTGAAGTGTAGGAGAAAGAAATCTCTCACTTTCCCTCCACTCTTACAATCTTCTAAATTTCTCCCCAAGAACACTCCTTGAAGTTCCTCTGAATCTCTTCATTTCTTTACATCGCACGATTTCTCTCCAAGAAAACTCCTCGAAGTTCCTCTGAATCTCTTCCTTTCCTTACAACACACATAATTCCTCTTCAAAGCAGCAAGGAGGAAGAAATCTCTCACTTTCCCTCCACTCTTACAATTTCTCGAAGAATTCCTCATAATATTGCAAGGAGGAAGAAATCTCTCACTTTCCCTCCACTCTTACAATCTCTCAAAGAATTCCTCACACTTGTTACACTCTAACAAACACTAATGGAACCTTTCTAACCTCTAGGAACTCTAGACTCTCTTCAAACTCCCCTTTCTTCTCATCATTTTTTGGCCAAAATAGTCTCNAAAGACAGAGAAAACTACTCAGAACTCATGGGGAAAGCACAACAAAACTCAAAATTCATATATAAAATCAAAATCATACAAACTATAATAAGTAAATAACTTATCTCTAACTTTCTCCTCAAGAATACTCCTTGAAGTTCCCNTCAAATCACCATTTCACAAATCTCGAGACAAGGAGAAAGATAGAGAAAACTACTTAGATCTCATGGGGAAAAACAACAAAACTCGAAATACATTTATAAGAAGTCATACAAACTACAACAATTAAATAACTTATCTCTAATTTCTCCCCAAGAACACTCCTCAAATTTCCTCTGAATCTCTTGCTTTCTTTACAACACCAGAATTCCTCTTCAAAGTAGCAAGGAGGAAGATATCTCTCAGTTTCCTTCCACTCTTACAATCTCTCGAAGAATTCCTCACAAATTTAAACACTATTAGAACATTTCTAACCTCCAAGAACTCTCTCTCGGACTTCTTGCTCTTCAATTTTTGGCTAAAACGTTCTTTTAAAGTTGTGGATGAGCTTTCTCAAGAGTTTCCTAAGCATCCCTTCAAAATTTGGCCTTATCCAAAGCCTGATTGGGCATAACCGCCGAGCTCGCAGTCGGCGTCCTTGAGGGTGCCTTCGACGGACTGTCTTAATGAATTAATTCTGGAGTATTGGGAAAATCTCACCGTCAGCGGGGTCGATGGTGCCGTCGGCGCCCTAGTTCAATTCTACACATTTTGGCCCTTTTCGCTCCAAATTAGCCCCCTTTTGTATCTTTTTGCTCCAATGACCCTAATTCATCATTCCTGTNACACTATTGGAACATTTCTAACCTCCAAGAACTCTCTCTCGGACTTCTTGCTCTTCAATTTTTGGCTAAAACATTCTTTTAAAGTTGTGGATGAGCTTTCTCAAGAGTTTCCTAAGCATCCCTTCAAATTTTGGCCTTATCCAAAACCTGATTGGGCATAACCGCCGAGCTCGCAGTCGGCGGCCTTGAGGGTGCCTTCGACGGACCGTCTTAATGAATTAGATCTGGAGTATTGGGAAAATCTCACCGTCAGCGGGGTCGATGGTGCCGTCGGCGCCCTAGTTCAATTCTACACATTTTGGCCCTTTTCACTCCAAATTCGCCCCCTTTTGTATCTTTTTGCTCCAATGACTCTAATTCATCATTCCTGCGACAAAACATCAAAAATACCTTTCTTTAAAGTGTAATATCATCAAAAATAGTATAAAATAGGTATGAAATCTCAACATATTTTCCTCTGGTCATGCATGCAGATTAATCTGCTTTAAATATTTAATGCAAAAAAAGGATGCTAAACAAAGAATAACTGGATGGATTCTTCAATTGTAAGAGTTTGATTTTACTGNCTTCAAATTATTCTTTCTCTTCAAAATGTTCTTTAAAATGTTCTTTCAATAGATATTCACTAATTTCCATGCGAAAATATTCTATATATTTTTCAACAGCAGGGTATTCATAGACTTCGCAATGTTAAAAGTTCCTTCTTGATCATTAACTCTCATAGTTAATTCTCCTTTTTGAACATCTATCATAGCTTTTCCAATTCTTGATCATTAACTCTCATAGTTAATTCTCCTTTTTAAACATCTATCATAGCTTTTCCAGAAATGGTCTCCCTAAAATAATAGGTATTTCTTTATCTTCCTCCATATCTAAAATAATGTCCACGGAAAGATAAATTTATCATAACACATCTTCTATAACTCCCTTAGGATATGTAACTAAATGATCCGCTAACTGTAGAGTTATAGAAGTATGTGAGACTTCTCCTAATCCTAATCTTTTAAAAATTGATAGAGGCATAAGATTAATGCTGGCTGCCAAATCACATAAAGCTCTTCCATAAAAATTTTCACCAATAGCACATGGTATAGTGAAACTGCCAGCATCTTTTAATTTTTCAAGAAGCTTTTTCTGAATAATTGCACTTCACTCTTCGCTAAGTACAACAGTTTCATTATTTATGAACTTCCTTTTCTTGTTCAGAATAACTTTCATAAATTTCACATAATTGGGCATTTGCTCTAAATCTTCTACGAAGGGAATATTTACTGTTAACTTCTTACGAATTTCTAAAAATTTAAAAAATTGTTTATTTTTTTAAGCTTCTACGAAGGGAATATTCACCGTTAACTTCTTAATAATTTCTAAAAATTTTGAAAATTGTTTATTCTCTTTATTGTGCTTCAATCTTTGAGAAAATGGCGGGAGGTTTCTCCACAGTAATTTTCATTGGTGTAAATGGATACTCTAAATTTGGGTACTCATGTTCCTTTTCTTTTTCGGTATCCACTTTCTCTGCTTGAGTTTCTATTTCTTTTTGCACCCTTGTTTCCAATTCTTTTCCACTTCGTAACTGTATCGCATTGATTTTTTCTTNCCCGTGTTATTTCTTGTTAGTCAGGTGTTGTTGTATGTTGTTCAGATGTTATTATATGTTATTTGTGTGTTATTTTATTATGGTTATATTTCCGGTATTATAATGACACAATAACATATCAATAACACTTGAATAACACACGATAACACCTGAATAATATAGAAGGAATATTTCCTTGTGTTACTAGACATATTTTTTTTTTCAGTCATCGCCAGGTGGCGTGATGTCATTGGACTCCGCACGTAACTCTACGTGCGGAGTTCTGAAGCAATATTTTCTCATTTATAACTCCTTAATGTATGATTATGATTATCATCCATACAACTCAATTAATAAATGATTCCTAACTTTCCCAACAATTTAACAGGTGGGCCTAACTCCAACCATAATTTGTTAAGAAATTTAATAGTTGCATGTTCAAGATAAAATGCCACACATTTCCTATGGAAATTTTCACATTTCTACAACCTAAAATTTAATATTTACATTTATTGCACTTTGGCATAAATTAAATATTTACAAAAAAAAAAAAAAGAAACATAGAGA
This sequence comes from Phalaenopsis hybrid cultivar, assembly GCA_002079205.1. NCBI lineage: Eukaryota > Viridiplantae > Streptophyta > Magnoliopsida > Asparagales > Orchidaceae > Phalaenopsis > Phalaenopsis hybrid cultivar. The sequence continues at coordinate 241,043 of JXCR01046217.1, read as the reverse complement.
TGAATCAGCGTAAGGAATTTTGTTGAAAAAAAATATTCTCTGCCTACAACATGCCACATAAATTTTATTTATCATGTTATTAAAATGATACATCTTTCGACTTACTGCACATGTCTACTGCTACATTTATTAACCAATTTAAAAATACTAAAAAATATAACATTCATTAAACTAGAGAAAGTATATGTTGAGAAATTAGGGCGAAGAAAAATAGGAATCGATGCAATTCTAGAAAAACACAGAGATTTAACGAGATTCGACAAAGATGTTTACGTCATCGGGAGTAGAGCAGCGGCTTTTCTTTCAATCTCAGAAAAGAGTACAAAATAGAATATAAGATATTCTATAAGGTTACAAACAACATATATATATTGCCCTGGAGTAAACTCTGAAGTACAATGTGTAATTACAAAATTATCTCTGTACCGTACCACGACGCATTGCCCCCGCACCCCCAACCCACATAACGAAACTTCGCCGATTAGACAGATTATTCCGCTCCTCTCCGCTTCGATCCAACATCTATCCCTTATATGGTATATGAGCCATACCTAACAAATCTCCACCTTGGCGAATATCCAGCCCCTTAGGAGAAATATATCATGGAGTTTCTTACACACGGAAATGAGTTAGGCCACCATGCTTCTCTAGCAACTGCAAACATTCAAAAAGTCCAAGCAATGCAAGAACTCGTTGATTGTAACTGCTTTGGTCAACATATCAGTTGCATTTTCATCAGTATGAACCTTCTGCAATACTATCTCACCAGAAGCAATCAATTCTCTGATCTTGTGATACCTGACGTCAATACGCTTGGTTCTCGCATGGTACACTTGGTTCTTAGCCAAATAAATGACACTCTGGCTGTCACAACACAACTAAACTCCACCTTGCTCAACACCAAGTTCCTTTACTAGCATAACAAGTCATAAGGCTTCTTTTGTAGCTTCAACTACTGCCATGTACTCAGTTTCAGTTGTAGATAATGCCACAATAGACTGAATTGTTGATTTCCAAAATATAGGCCCTCCACCAAGTGTAAACACATACCCAGTTGTAGACCTTCTACCATCCAAATCTCCTGCATGGTCTGAGTCAACTTACCCCGCAAATGAAGGATCATCCTACTGACTGCAAAAAATAATTTCATGTCCTACAGTACCCTTCATATACCTAAAAACCATTTGACTGTTTCCCATTGTCGCCTTCCTGGTTTAGACATGTATTTACAGACTTGACTTAACATGAGCCAAATCAGGACGAGTACATACCATTACATACATCAAACATCCAACTGCACTTGCATATGAAACTTTTACCATGTCTTTGATTTCTGTATCTGTCTTAGGACACTGTTCTGAGAATGATTAAAATGATTTGCCAATGGAGTGCTCACAGGCTTTGCTTTTCTCATCTTAAACCATTCCAACACTTTCTCAACATAACCTCGTTGAGATAAACATAATCGTTTTAAGCATCTATCTTGATGAATCTCCATTGCAAGAATATTCTTCGTAGGACCTGACAACTACTTTATATATGCAATAAATAAAAACGGCGCCAAAAACTTCACAGCGACTTTATATATGCTTAAAATATAAGATAAATATGGACAGATTTAATACTGCTGCTAAAAGATTTAATTCCTCAGCAACTGTACCAAAACTTAATTACAGTTATGGATTCGATAAAGATGGATGTATATAATTCAGCAACTGCACCAAAAACTTAATAGCAGTTATAGAGTCGATAAAGATGTATGTATAAAAATATTCAATAATTGTAAAGTCACACTTATCAACGCAAGTATACGTATCACTCAAGTAATATAGGGCTCTAATAGAGTCGCCAAAAACTTGATAACAGTTATAGATTTGATAAAGATGTGTATAAAATATTCAATAATTGTGCAAAATCATATATATATATATATGATTATAAAGATGTATAGATATAATATTCAATAATGTTAAAGTCAAATTAAAAATACAAGATAAATATGGACTTAATAAATATTCAATAATTGTAAAGTCACACTTATCAACGTATAGATTCGATAAAGATGGATGTATAAAATATTTAATAATTGTAAAGTCACACTTATCAACGCAAGTATACGTATCACTCAAGTAATATAGGGCTCTAATAGAGTGTAAAGTCACACTTAATATGTTTGATTTAATAAAGATGTATATATATATAATATTCAATAATGTTAAAGTCAAATTTGTCAACACAATTATACATATCGCTCAAGTAATATAGGGCTCTAATGGAGTCCTAGATATCAATCCCACAGGGAGTAGTTTAAAATTACAGACTAAGACTTTAGAAAAGCAATACTTTAATCACAATAATGACGTTCAATTTGCTAATCTGTCACTAATAGGCAATTGAAATAAATAGACAATTTTAATAACTACTAAATAACTAGTGATATTAAGTAAGGTTTAATTGTTATTCAATATATAAGAAAGCATCANGTCTCTTTAAGTTGTGGATGAGCTTTCCCAAGAGTTGCCTAAGCATCCCTTCAAAATTTGGCCTTATCGAAAGCCTGAGTAAGCATAACCGCCAAGCTCGCCATTGGTTGCCTCGAGGGCGCCGTCGGTGGACTTCTGGAGAATTTTGTACTGTAGCCTAGGGAAAAACTCGCTGTCGGTGTCCTAGTTCAAATCTCCACATTTTTGTCCTTTTCAANCAAGGGCTTTGACCTCCCTGAATCTTGGATGTAATCTTCACTTTAATTGTAAAACTCAACATATTTTAACAAGTCAATTGGCCATATTGAAAGTAAATTAAGATCGAAATGAAAAGATCATCACAATTTCTTAAACATTTTCATGGTTTCACCAATTCAAATCATCATTTCACAAATCTCGAGACAAGGAGAAAGACATAGAAAACTACTCAGAACTCATGGGGAAAACACAAAAAAAACTCGGAATTCATATATAAAATCCAAGTCATACAAACTATAACAAGTAAATAACTTATCTTTAATTTCTCTCCATGAACACTTCTTGAAGTTCCTCTGAATCTCTTCTTTTCTTGACAGCACACAAAACTCCTTTTCGAAGTAGCAAGGAGGAAAAAATCTCTCACTTTCCCTCTACTCTTACAATCTCTCGAAGAAATCGTCACAATATTGGAACTTTAGTAAATACACCAATGGAAACCTCCAAGGACCTCTAGACTCTCCTGGCTCCCTTCGGCCTCTTATTTTTGGCCAAAATCTTCCCTTTAATGATGTGGATGAGTTTTCCCAAGAGTTTCTTAAGCACCCCTCCAAAATCCGGCCTTATCCATTGTACAAGTACACATAACCGTCGATCTCGCCGTTGGCGGCCTTGATGGCGCCATCGACGGCCTTTTGGAGAATTTGTCTTGTAGCCTCGGGAAAAGCTCGCAGCCGTCAGCGCCCTAGTTCAAATCTCCACATTTTGGTCCTTTTCGCTCCAAATTCGCTCCTTTTTGGATCTTTTTGCTCCATTGACCCTAATTCATCATTCCTGCAACAAAACATCAGAAATATCTTTCTTTAAAGTGCAATATCATCAAAAATAGTATAAAATATGTATGAAAATCTCAACATATTTTTTTCTAGTTAGGACCCAAGTCTTTCATGTCAAATTCCTGGCTCAATAAAGCTTTCAAACCATAATCATCATTCATATTCTTTGCAGCAATCAGTATATCGTCAACATACTGTAACAAAAAAATAATAGAACAATCATTAAGACTCTTCACATAAATAGAACAATCTTTCTCACATCGCTTGTAGTCAATCTGAATCATGTAGGAGTCAAACCGCTTGTACCATTGTCTCAGAGACTGTTTCAACACATACACCGATTTCTTTAATCTGTAAACTAGATGCACCTGCTTCTAGCTGCTCCATATAAATTTGCTCCTCCAAATCATCATGCAAGAAAGTAGTTTTAACATCCATCTACTCCAAATGCAAATATTAAATAACTACTAATGCAAGCACTATCCTGATTGAAGTATGTCTGACCACAGGAGAAAAGATTTCATCTTAATCTATCCCCTTCTGTTGTGAAAATCCCTTTGCTACAAGTCGAGCCTTGAACATTTCCCATTCTTTTTATGATAGTGCTGGTTTTCTTTTATATATCCATTTGCACCCAATAGCCTTCTGTCCCTCAAGAAGCTGAACTAGTTCCCATGTGCAATTTTTCTATAAAGGCTCCATCTCCTCAACCATTGCACCCATCTATTTCTCTTTTTCCTGGCTAGTGATAGCTCTTTGAAAAGTGGTTGGATTATCGCTGCTGATGAGAAGTGAACAAGAGACCAAGTCTTCATAACTCAATATGCTAGGAGACCTAATATTGGTGCGTCTCTGTCTGTCTCTGACTAGATTATAATTATGCAAATCATCTGGAATGGAATCAACATGTGTTGGATTTGAACCTTCAAATTTCACAGTTATTTCTGGATACTGTTCTAAATTCATATGCTTTGCATCTGAACTGAAACTGTTCTCTTGCACCTTGTCTTGATTTTGATGCAATATGGATTGTTCATCAAAAGCTGCATCTCTGTTGATCACCATCTTCTTTGCAATTGGATCCCAAAATTTGTATCCCTTCACACATTTCTTGTAGCCCAGAAAGATGCACTTCTTAGATTTTGCATCAAATTTTGATCTTTCATCTCTAGATATATGCACATAAGTAGGACAACCAATTTTCGTGAATGATCGAAATTAACTAGATTACATGTCCATACCTCTTCTGCAACCTTGCCACTTAATGATGCTCGAGGTGATCTATTGATGAGATAACATGTCATATTCATAGCCTCTGCTGAGAAACTCTTACGAAGCCCTGCATTCAGCCTCAAACATCTTGCCCTTTTAGTTAAGGACCTGTTCATCTCTTCTGTCATACCATTATGTTGTGGTGTCTTGTGCACTAAAAAATGCCTCTAAATCTCATGCTTCTCACAGAACTTCTGAAACTATGAATCTTTGTGCTCTGTGTCTTTCCCTCAGGAAGCTGAACTAGCTCCCATGTGCGATTTTTTTGCAAAGTCTCCATACCCTCAACAATTGCACCCATCCATTTCTCTTTCTCATGGCTAGTGATAACTTCTTGAAAAGTGGTTGGATCATCGTTGTTGATGAGAAGTGAACAAGAGGCCAAGTCTTCATAACCCAATCTACTAAGAGGCCTTATATTGGTGTGTCTCTATCTGTCTTTAGCTAGATTATAATTCTGCAGATCATCTGGAATGGAATCATCAGGTGTTGGACTTGAACCTTCAACTCTCTCTGTTATTTTTGGATGCTGTTCTAAATCCATATGCATTACATCTGAACTGGAACTGTACCTTTGCACCTTGACATGATTTCACTGCAACATGGACTATTCATCAAAAACTACATCTCTGTTGATCATCATCTTCTTTGCAATCGGATCCCAAAATTTATATCCCTTCACACCTTTCTTGTAGCCTAGAAAGATGCACTTCTTAAATTTTGCATCAAGTTTTGATCTTTCATCTCCAGGTACATGCACATAAGCAAGACAACCAAAAATTCGTAGATGATCGAAATTAATTGGATTATTTGTTGATCCCGAAAAATATAGTGGTGTAAAATTTATATAAGTTTGACTCCGCTATGCAACAACTCCAAAAACTTGATGCCAAAAAATATAGTTGTGTAAAATTTTTATATGTTTGACTCCGCTATGCAACGACGCCAAAAGCTTGATGCAATATATATGATTAAGAAATTTAAGCAATTAATGTTAGGATTCTATGCAAGTATGCGTATCGTTATCAAGTTATAAAAACTTTTTTATTTAAGCCCTAAATATTGATCCCACGGGGAAGGTTTAAATTAGAAATGATAAATTAACTAGGAAATTTATAGAAATCAAACGAAATTACTATCACTAATTTTGAATGCGTAAGATTGCTAACAAAACTAATTTTTTTAACTTATAACAAAACTGAAATGCAAAGTCTAAACATTAACTACTAAACTAATAAACTTTGTTTATGTGATGAAGATTTCTTATGTGAAAAAATATCTTTCCCATTACAATGAGATTTTGGGTAAAATGAGATGAGATAAATGATTATAATAGGTATTATGCCAAATAGGAGACATTTTAATTCTCTACCCTCATACAATGTTATAGAAAATCGTTGGCTAATTTTAAGTTTAGTCCCTAAATCCATAACTATGCTAGGAGGATACTGGCTCCCACTCCAGAGCTCCCACTTCCATTCACCTGAAGGCTAACTCTCGCTTTAGTTCTTAAACACTAAGACTGAATTGGAGATTTTAGTCTGTCACCCTAAAATCTCCAATTCTACACGCAATAATATATATTTCCCTATTTATTTGCACTTAATTCCATGAACAAAATCATCTTTCATGGAATCAAATGTGATCCTCACTCTATTGTAGAACTCATACTCCATTTTTCAGATCTTATGTTTCACAATAAATATTAACAATTTAATTGGCCAGATCAAAAAGTAAATTAAGTTCAAAGCTAAAAAATCATCACAATTTATTTTATATTTTAACTTTGGCACATCCATATTATCTCTTCATTTCACCATATCTCAGACTAGGGAGAAAGATAAAGAAAACTACTCAAACTTCATGAGAAAGATATAAAAAAATCACAAATTTCATATATAAAAGAAAGTTCATACAACACTAATAAACAAATAAAACTTATCTGAAACTCTTTCTCAAAGCAAATCCCGAAAGTTCATACAACACTAATAAACAAACAACACTTATCTGAAACTTTTTCTCAAAGCAAATCTCTTGTAGCCTCTTTCATACAACAATAATAAACAAACAACACTTATCTGAAACTCTTTCTCAAAACAAATCCCTTGCAGCCTTTCCTAAGAAATGAAGGAAGAATAAATCTCTATTTTTTTTCCTTCTCCAACACTCTTAAAGAAAGAGTCACACTTAATCTCAACACAAAAACTCTAAATTCTTAAAGATAAATCACTGATAGACTCCAAAACGGTGGTGAAATGAGGATGAAAAAGTGTATGGTATGTAAGAGAATGAATGGTGGTGAGGAATGACAAAAAAGGAGCACTTTTCTGTCAAATTTTGGCCCCAAATATAGCTTATAGTCGGTTATCCAATAGGTGCATCCAAAAACTCTTCAAAAAGCGTCCAAATTCGTCGAATCTTCTAGAACGGGTCTGAACCGACACTGGCGTCATCGTCCGTAATTTAATTATCTATTCTCTGTCAAAAGGCGTAGTCAGTGCCTAGTCTGATGCCGTCGATGCTGAACACATCTTTAACTTCTTCATTTTTGCTCCAACTTTCATCTTTTTTGCTTCATTTTTGCTCGAAGTCCTAAAATTCAATAACCTGTAAGAAAACATTAAAAATACATTGCTTCCTTTTTGCTTTAAGCCCTAAAAATCAATAACCTGCAAGAAAACATCAAAATACCTTTTTTTGCTTTAAGTCCTAAAAATCAATAACCTACAAGAAAACATCAAAATACCTTCCATTAAAATATCACCAAAAATGAGTATAAAATATGGGTCTAAAAATGCATATATTTTTTGTGTATCAAAATTCCCCAAACTTACATGTTACTTGTCCTCAAGTAACTCTTTTACTACTAAAAATATGACTTATGGTAAATAATTTAAGTTTTAGATTTCTGTATTTTAGTCCACTAAATATAATAGCATAACTTAAGAAAAATTCAAAACAACTTCAGTTAATTCCAAAGGTATAAGAATATTCAGTAATCAAGTCAAAGATTTCTGACTCTCTATTCTTTTCAAAAAAATTGCAAATTGTCATATTAAAGCACTTAGAGTATTAATATGAAAAAGAACTTCATGAAACATTACANTCTTTAAAGTGCAATATCATTAAAAATAGTATAAAATAGGTATGAAAATTTCAACATATTTTCCTTTGGTCACAACTCTTCAAATTCAAAGAAAATCAAGTATATCATTACAATCACCCCAGTTAATATGAAAGTGTTTACCCAATATATTCTACACCTCTTTAGCATAAGAACACTGAATAGAAAGATGCACCATAGATTCCTCCTCCCTTTTACAAAATTGACATTGGGACCCAAATTTAAGCCCCTTCAGTTTCAAAATATTATTGATGGGAAGCATATTAAAAAGATATCTCCAAAGAAAAAAGAGACTGAAGGACTAATAAAATTATTCCAAATAACTTTCCCACACTGCCATCTATCAAAGTTATAGAGCTTCAAGTAATGCATTTTAGTTGGAGAAATAGTAGAAGAGGTTTTCCAAAGCGGGGTGTCTTTAGTAGTCTTCTTTATTGTGATCTTAGTCACATGAGCAGTTTTATCCGCAATAAGAGACAACAATTTTCAAACAACCCAATTATCATCAATCCAAACATCCAAAATAATTAAATTATTGTTAATAGGAGTATTATCAAAAGTATGATGATCTCCAAAACCCCACTGATGATGTCAAAATGAGATCTTACCTTCTCCAATGTCCCAAAAAATAAATCTACTAGCGATGGAATGAGCTTTTAGAATGGATTTACAAAGCTTCGAATCCCCCACTTTTCGTTGAATAATAGATGAGTTAGAGATATTTCAATGTCTATTATGCATGAAACCGACACATAAAGATGTATTAGCATGAAACTTAAACCACGGTTTACACATACTGATATCAGAAATTTGATTTAAACTTTTAAAGCCAAGACCACCAGCCGAGAGAAGTTTAGAGAGCATAGAGAAAGTGGACCAATGTTTATATGCATGAGTGTGTTACCAAAGAAAGCGATTAAAGATTCTTTCAAGCACAGTCTAAGTGCTTTTCCTAAGATTCATAATCTGAAGCGCATATAATGGGATACTCACCAAAACACTTCTAAGGAGGGTAATTTGACCCTCATTAGATAAAAAAGTGTTCCTCCAATCATTAACTCAATGCTTAATCCTGTTGACAACCTCATCCAATAGAACTTGTTTGCGACGACCTCTAAGCTTATTAACACCCAAATATTTAAGGGGCAAGGAAGCAGCATGAAAGCCCGTATAATCAGTGCTCCAATTGATAATAGAGGTTTTAACTGACTTGCCACAATAAAGATTGCATTTATCTTTACTAAAGAGAAGGATCAAGGTATGTTGGAAGGTATCAAGGGTCTGCATGAGAGATTTAATAATAGGCTTGTTGGCATTATGAAAAGAATGCCATCATCAGCATATGCCAAATGGCTGACCATATTGGATGATTTGTGAGAAAATTGAATGTAAGGCTTTTTCTTTAACAAATGATTAAGTAAGCGGGAGAAATAACTAAAGGCTAAAATAAAAATAGTAGGTGATAATGGGTATCCTTGCTTACCCCTCGAAGCAGAGAAGAACCCATAAGAATCGTCATTAACAAGCACAGAGTAGAAATTATTCTCCAACCATCTGCTAATTAAAGAAAAAAAAATATTTTGAAAACCATGAGCCCGCAGAACATTTAAGATGAAGTCCCAACTAATTGTATTGTAAGCCTTTTTAATATCAAGTCTAATAACCATGTTGTCATCACAACATTTTCTATCTAGGTCTATGGTGGCGGCTAGGGAAGGAGCTCTGCTAGGGTTTCTCGCAAAATGACGTTCTGTAAAAGCTGGAAGGTGGGTCATGAATCAGCTGTGAACTCTAAGGAGCTTTCCTTTGCTTAGTTATTTGGGGGGTATCTTTTCTGGTTTACACTCTCCTGGGTTAGGAGCTTGGTGGGGTTTACTGTTCTATTAAAGCTGAAGTTTTGCATTAGGCCTACTGGTCTTCTAGTGGGGCTTCTCACTTCTCCTTCTCTTACTTGGTGGTTGTTTCTCTCCACCCTTGGTGTTTTGTTTGAGCTAAGGCTCTGCTGAGTTGATTTTGATCTTTCCCGGGCTTGACAAATTTTGAAGTTTTTACTATTTTATTAAATTTTTTTCTCATTAGTTTTCCTTTGTCATTTGTCTGAGGCTGAACTCTCTTTTATTTTTAATCTCTCTATGTCCACTCTTATTGATGTTGAAACCAATGCTTAGTGGTCTAAAGCAACTTATGCTGGGGTTGTGGGCAAATCTACAGGCATCCTCCTTGACCCTAAATAGTTAGTATTTCCATAAGCTTTCCATGACACAGTTGCTGGAAAGGGTGCTTGCCCTTGCATTCACCCCATAGGTACCAAAAAGGTTAAGTTCACTTTGGTGGGTAAATATATTTCTCTAAACATGAAGTTCTGAATTTGAATGAAAAAGTTAAGTTCACTTTGGTGGGTAAATTCCAGCTGGGACAGCCAAAAATGGAACTGGTTAGAAGTTTTTTTGCTTCACTGAAATTTATTGGAGATTGGCAAATTGGCTTACTTGATGGCAGGCACTTGCTCATCCAGCTGTCAAAGGAGGAGAACTATGCTAGCTTCTTTGCAAGGCAATCTCTTCAAATTGGGGGCACCACAATGAATATTTTGAAATGGTCACCTTATTTTGATCCAAGCAAAGAGCCTCTTATGGTTCCCCTTTTGTTTAAAATACCTAGGCTTCCTCTCCCTTATTTCAATCTAAATGGTCTATTCAATGCTGGCTGTGCTTTAGGTAGGCCTCTAAAGGTGGATGCCCCAACATTTAATAAAGCTAGACCAGCCTTGGCAAGAATCCTCACTGAAAGAGATATCACTTTACCTGAAATAAAAAGGATTTGGATTGGGTCTGAAAATGGAGGTTTCTGACAGGATGTGATGTTGGAGAAAAGACCATATTATTTATATCATTGTAAAATGTATGGGCACTCCAAGGATAGGTGTTTCAAGCTTCACCCCTCTAAGAAAACTGTTAACCCTAAAAAAACTGCTAACCTACCCACTGCTCAGGAGCCCACTGCTCCTCTTCTGGATGTGGAACGCAGTCCTGATAATATTGGTAAAACTCTTTTGGGCGCTTCTAAAAGTTCAAAAGCTCCATTTGTGTCTAATACTCTAACTCTTGTTTCTCCCTTAGTCATCAGGGAGGAATTAAATGAAGTTAATATCATTACCCCCCTAACCTCTGAGGACTCACCTAATGGTGGAGGTGAGACCATAAAAGAGGCTAATGTGAATGCTAATACTACCTTGAAAGCCCCTAAAAAAGGGAAAATTGCTGAAATGGAACTTTTTTTAAATGAGAGGCAAATACAAAATCTAAGAAGAAGAAGAAACAAATGTCTAATGTACAAAAATTATACAATGGGACAACTGCTATGGACACATATGGCAAGAAGATTGTTGGTCCCTCCCCTTCTAGAGGAAGGACCAGATCAAGATCTTAGCTCTCTCTCCATATCAATAACCCTCATGATTAATCTACTTTGATGGAATATCAGGAGCATTTCCCATCCTAATTCCCTAAAAAGGCTGATTTATCTTAATAAGAAGTATAAGCTTTGGTGTTTACCTATATTTGAGCCTATGGTTCAGTACAATCCTTAGAGGTTTATCAGTAAGTTCGCTGATTTCTTTCATTATGCTAATAACAATAACAAGATATGGATTTTCTGTAGAAAGAAAATACAATGGACCATCCAAATGGACCACCCACAGCTTATTAATATTTCTCTCTAGATCCAAGGTCAATTGGAATTTGCTACTTTTATCTATGCTAGTTGTCATAAAGAGGATAGAAAAGAGCTTTGGAGGTGTCTTCAACTGATAAGTGAGAATATGCACTCCCCTTAGCTAGTTGGGGGTGATTTCAATAGCATTACTTCTGTAGCTAAAAAATCTGGGCGTAGGGTCCCAAACATTCCTAAGATGACATCCTTTAGTGATAATATTCAAAAGGCTAGATTGTTTGACTTGGGTTTTCAGGGCCCCCCTTTCACTTGGAAAGAAGCAATTTGTGGGAAAGACTTCATAGAATTCTTGTTAATGATTGGTGGTTCCACCAATACCTCCTCACTTTTATCACTCACCAAACTATTGCAAGATATGATCATTGTCCTTTACTAATTTCTATCACATCCAAAAGCAACCCTACTCAAAGTACTCCTTTAAGATAGCTGAATTTGTGGTCTACAAACCCCCTTTTTGTTAATTTTGTTGCCTCCAATTGGGTGGGAACTAACCACTCTGAGCCCCTTGTAAAACTTAGCCTTCTGCATATTAAACTGAGCAAAGCCCTTAGAAAGTGGGGATGGGACACTTTTGTTAATGTGCACTTTAAAGTTTCTTATGCTGAAAAGGAGATTGAAGACCTAGAGGTTGCTATTCATAATGGGAATGCTAAGGAATCTGCTTTGCTCACTGTTCAGACTAAGCTGCTTACTGCCATTGAGAACCAAGATCTCCTCCATAAATAGAAGGCCTCTATAAATATATTTACTAATGGAGATAGAAACACAAAATTCTACCATGCTTACATAAGTTATAAGATAAAATGCAATACCATACACTCCATCCAAACCTCTGAGGGATGCTGGCTCCATGACAATCAAAGCATTGCAAAGAGTGATGTTAGTCACTACAGCCTACTGCTGAATTCACGTACTACTCTTAATACTAATATTGATGCCACTTATTTTACTGTGGAGTTTGAGCTTACTAACAACCTCAGACTTACTGACCCCCGCTCAGACACTGAAATCTGGAATGCTTTGAATACCATAGATAGCTCTAAATCTGCAAGCTATGATGGTTTTACTGCAGACTTGTACCAAAAATCTTGGAATATCATTAAGATGGAGGTGATTGAGGCTATTATCAGTTTCTTTAATGGAAGTAACCTACCTAACTACTTCAGAGATTCCTCCTTTGTATTAATCCCTATTACTGACATGCAGAATACTTGGGATCACTATAGGCCTATATGCCTTACTTCTGTAATCAGTAAACTTATTAGCAAGATCATTGTAAGAAGACTTCAATCTGATCAGCCACAATCAAACTGCTATCATTAAAGGAAGATCAAATATTGACAATGTGCTTCTTGCTCAGGAGTTGCATCTGGATCTTGATAAAACTAGTTGGGGTGATAATCTGATTTATAAATTGGATATTAAAAAAGCTTATGTACTATTGATTGGAATTTTTTCCTGGATATTCTTGCTCCTAGGGGGTTTCAGCCTGAATTCTGCAACCTCATACATATATGGCTTCTTAATAAAAATCACTCCATCCTTATTAATGGGAACACTTGGGGCTCTTTTTCAGCTACCAAAGGCTTAAAGCAGGGTGACCCACTCTCCCCTACTATCTTCAATGTAGCTATAGATTATTTTTCCAGAATGCTTGATAAGGTTATCCTAACTCAACACTATTATAGATATCAACACAAATCCAATATGGTCATTTTTCATTTAATATATGATCATGATGTTATGATTTTCTCTAGTGCCCACAAAAATGCTATTATAAAAGTACACCAATGTCTAATAAACTTTCAAGCTCAGTCTGGTATGGTGTTTAGTCTTGTTAAATGTCAGATAATTTTCAATAAGAGATCCTCCTCAAATTACAAATAGTGGATTGCTAATTACACAGGTTTCTCTATGTCCAAGCCTCATATTAAGTATCTAGGGGAAAACCTCATTTGTGGAAGATCCAAGCTAATTCAATTTGATGAAGTCTTTCAAAAAATTCACTCTCTCCTCTCTAGCTAGTCTCATTCCTTCCTATCAAATGGGCGTAGGATAACTTTACTCAAGAGCATTCTCACTACATTTCCCTCCTATATTCTCCAAACCACTTTTATGAAGAAAAGCACACAAATTCAATTGGAGAGATCTTTTAATAGATTCTTTTGGGCAGGACAAGGGCATCAGGTTCACTGGGCTTCTTGTCAAAAAGTAGCTAAACCCACCTTGGCTGGAGGCATTGGGTTTTTAGTTCTACAACATCTCAGCTAAGTTAATTTTTGCAAAATGTGGATCAACTTCAGAGCTCAAACTTCTCTCTGGGCTAAATTCATGAAGGGTAAGTACTGTAAAGATCAATACCCCTCTCCCACTATTAGGAAAGTGGGTGATTCTAGGATCTTGGTAAATATGCTCAAAGTTAGGCATCTTGCTGAGGATATGTTCATCTCGGACTTGGGGACTGGTAAGGTGAATTTTTAGCAGAATTATTGGTGTCCAAAAGATTGGCTCAGTGCTCCCCCATATGATTTCAACCCACACCTCACTGTGGCTGAGTTCTAGGATGATTATCACTGGTCCAATACTAAACTTCAGTCCATTCTCCAAGAGCCTTACATTACTCAAATATCCAAAATCAATTTTGACAAAAATAGGAAGGATAGAATCATCTGGCAAAGCTACACCAACCAAAGTCTTACAAAAGTAATTTATGCTAAGCTTCTCTGCTGGGAGCTGGTTCCTTGGGGTGAAGCCATATGAAACAAATTCATCTCACCCTCCATGTCTTTCTTCTGCTGGAGATTCTTCAACAAACTTCTGCTCACTGATGATATAATTAAATTAAAGCGTTTGAGGGGGCCATCTAGATGCTATGTATTCTTGCAGAAGGAGGAAAACCTCAACCACCTTTTCTTCACATGTAATTTTGCTCAAGGAGTCTGGACAGCTTTTTTAGAGATGCTCACTTTGAATGGCTCTGAACTAGTTTGGTCTACTCTTTCTGTTGATTAGCACAGTTGGAGAAGAAACAAGTATGATCCTATTCCATTTATTGTTGCCTGGTTTATTTGTATGTTCAGAAACTATACTAAAAAAGAGGGGATATATATCCAGAATTATAAGGTGATCCGAAATTGTGTCTCTTACTTAACCAAACAGATTCAACATAAGAACTTTCCCAATATTTGTAAGATTAAGATTGCTGATCTTAGAGAGCCCTACAATATTGAGAAGGTATATTGGAAGACTCCTCAACAGTCCACCATTAACATGAACACTAATGACAGTTTTAATGTTTAAGGTGCTGGGGTGGGTGGTATTTTTAGGGATTTGTTGACCTCACTTTTAGTTGAGGTCTAGTTTTCCTCTCTAGTAGCCTAGTGGGGGTCCATTTGTTGACCTCACTTTTGGTTGAGGTTTAGTTCTTCCTTTTTAGTAGCCTAAGGCATAGGACTTTCCTATTGACTATTCTTAGAAAACTAGAAAAGGCACCCTCACCATTAGAAATCCCATAGGACTTTCTTGTTGACTATTCCTAGAAAACTAGAAAAGGAACCCTCACCATTAGAAATTCTAAACTCCTTTTTACTCAACTTGAAGCTCTACATATTGTTCCTAACCTCTAGCACTTAATAGGTGGGGTCAATATGGGGGAGCTCAGGGTGAGTTCTCATAGGGCTGCTTGCCCTTATGGTTGACTCGTGGTGTTGGTCTAGAGCTAAGGCACTCACTACAATAACATCCCTCACAATCACTCAATACCCTAAACCCAAAATTCCTTGACTTTGATCTCTTGATCCTTTAGGAGACTCATGTAAATGGTCCTCTAAACCTACTTGCCCTAGGTTTGGATTTAACTAAGGCCAGTATATAGAGGACCCAAATGGGGTTCCCATTGTTCCATAGCTCATTTATGGTAGTTGGCACCCCAATTCTACCAAAAATAATCAACTTGGCCTTTTGCCCCAAAATTCTCCAAATTACCTAAGTACCCTTGAAACCCTAAATTTGGCCAAAATTCCCAAATTTACCTAAAATATCAAAATTTATTCAAAAATCATTTCAAATCTTTTGAAACATCCAAATTACCCAAAATCACCAAAAAAATTGTCAAATTACCAAAATGCCCCTCCTTAGCCCAAAATTTCAAAAATTCCAAAAAATCCCAAAAATTTCCAAAACCTTCCAAATATTTCCAATTTCCAGTTTTTCAACTACCGCATGACCTAATTTGATCAATTTGACCATTTCAACCAAAATCCCCAAATTGCCTTTAAAGACCAAATTTTCCCTAAATTTACCTTAAATGTCCATCAATTTGGGCCCAACTTCCCTAATTTTAATTCTAAACTCAAATTCACCTTCCATATGACCAATCTAAACTAAATACATACTCAAAATTTATGAGAAAGATATGACAAAACACAAATTTCATATATAAAAGAAACTTCATACAAAACTAAATAAATAAACAAACTTATCTGGAACTTTTTCTCAAAGCAAATCCTTTGTAGCCTTTCCTTTGAAATGCAGGAAGAAGAACTCTTTCACTTTTCTCCTTCTACAACACTCTTACAGAAAGTTTCACACTAAATCTCACCAAGAAAACACTAAACTATGAAAGAAAAATCACTAATTGACTCTTATATGGAAGTGGAATGGAGTGATGTGGAGCGAAAAATGAACGTAGAGGAGTGAAAAATGTAGAGGAGCCCATTTTCTGATGAAATTCGGCCCCAAATAGAGCCCACGGTTGGTTCTCCAAGAGGAACCTCCAAAAACTCTGCAAAAAGTCGTCCAAATACATCGAACCTTCTAGAAATGGAGGCTAAATTGTCTTTGATGCTGTCAGTGCTGGTCTGGCACCGTCAGCGCTAAATAAAAATCTCTAGCGTTAAATTGTTCTGCACTGTCGGCGTAGACCTTGGCGCTGTCGGTGCTGAGCATTTCTTCAAAAACATCATTTTGACTCCAAATTTTATCCTTTTTTGCTTTCATTTTGATTTAAGCCCTAAAAATCAACAACCTGCAAGAAAACATCAAAATACCTTCCATTAAAGTGCAATATCATAATCAACAACCTGCAAGAAAACATCAAAATACCTTCCATTAAAGTGCAATATCACCAAAAATCGGTATAAAATATGGGTCTAAAAATGCATATATTTTCATTGTATCAAAATCCCCCAAACTTACAAGTTAGTTGTCCTCAAGTAACTTCTCTACTGCATAAAAAAATATGACTTATGGTAAAGAATTTAACTTTTAGACTTCCATATTTTAGTTTTCTAAATGTAACAGTTTTAACATAATAAAAATTCAAAACAACTCCAGTTAATACTAAAGGTGTAAGGATATTCAGTAATTAAGTGTAAGGTTTCTGATCCTCTAATTCTTTCAAGAAAAATTACAATTAGTTATATTAAAATCACTTAGGAAATTCATATGAAAAAGAACTTCATAAAGCTTTATTACTAATAAAGTTAAAATTTAAATAAAAAGTTTAGAAAATGTGTCCAAGTCTTTTTCCTTAAGTTGATTCAAGTGAAGTTTCTTACTTAACAAATCAAAAGTTTAGAAAAAAGTTATTTTTCTTTTTCTTTTATTTTCTTTTTCTGAGGATTACTATATCTGGATAGCCTTTAATAATTTTGAACTTCACTATCCACTTCTTAATGTTCAGAACTTCTTACATTTCTTAACCTAACAAATTTATATAAACTTAAAGATTTCATAAAGTTTAATTATTTTCTTTTCACATGAACCTCTTTAAAATTTTAAATACTTCAAAAATAAAAATTTCCTTTACTAAAAATATAAAAAAATAGTCTTATTCTCTTTTACCAAATAACTTAGCCCTAGAATTAAAATTTATTATTGAAAATTTTTACTTAAATTTACTATATATTTAGAAACATAAATATAGTTATCAAAAGCTAACTCCTAATACCAAAGGTCACGTTAAATTTAAAATTTTGAAATTATAGTTAAGTGAGGAAAAGTAAAATTAAGTTATTTTCTAACAAAGATATTTCTTTTCCCCCTAAGACTTATATTTGGTTAAAAGATTTTTACATTAAAAACTTTAAAAATGAATGGTAAAAGAAAGCATAAAGAAATTCATACCTGTTGAAGATTCTGATTTTTTAACATAAATTTTGAAATGTTGCAGGTGCTAATATAAAAACTACAAGGCTAAAAACATTTAAGTGCACATAATAGATATGAAATTTGTTGAGAAAGAGCTAATCACAATACATAACAAAGCGCTGAAAATAACAACAGAACTAAACTAAATTCTAAAAATGAAAACAGTTTTTCACATTACAGTATCACATAACATAAAAAAGTGTCTCAATAACATCATAACACAAATAATATATTCACACAGTACAAATATAAACAAACAAACAAAATAGATCACCAGTCATCATCTTCCTCATCATCAACATCTAACTTCTGCTACTGATATGGAGTATAAGTAGGGTGAATAGGAAACTGAACTGTATGGTCACCCCTCAGGTATCTTACTAAAGCATCATCATAAGCAACATCATACTCAAATTTTTGGTGACTCAAATCATCAGTGTGAGCATTTCTGGCCTCTATATTCTGCATCCTATGATCCATCCTCAAAATATCTCTCTATTGAATCATCATCTAGTCCAACAACTCTCTGTTGCTGGGGTCACTTGAAGTAGGCTCATTAGGGGTTCTAGAAGTATAAGGAATATCCCTGGTCTGTCTTCCAGATCTCCAATCAACATGGGACTCATAAATCTTGATGTTGTCAGACCCAATGGTCTCTGGGGCTCAATCCTCTCCTCATTAGGTCTGAAATCAACTCCTGCATGCTCACAAAGTGTGTAAATCAAAGTAGGTTGTGCCAATCCACCAGTGGTCTCTTCCAGAGCAATAGATCGAATGTTCATATAAATGATAGAGCTTACATTTATATCCATCACTTGTTGAATATCATTGCTCAGGATGGCTCTATCCTTGGTCACTTCACAATGTTGATTTGTTGGAATCATCCTGCCAGAAATAAAATAGTGACAGACTTTAGATACTACATTTAGCATAGAAAGGGGAAATTTAACATTAACTCCATTTTTTATTTTCCAAGCCCCTTTTTCATTTGTCAGAAAATAAATAACTTCATCTAAAGCCTGATCTGTAGTAGAAAAAGAATGACACTGACATCTATACATATCTTCTAACTCATAAAACTCATTAATTTTTCTTAGAGTAAACTCCACCCTTTTTCCTCAAACAAAAAAAAAATCATCAGAAGCCTCAGGAAGGTTCACATAAAATTCCATCACATTCCCAACTATCGCATTGGTAGTAAAATAACATAAGCTTTCCCATTGCTTAGTGATAATTAATCGTTCAACTTCTCCTCCCGGATTTTTAAGACATTGTCATGTATTACTTTTTTATTTTCTTACAAACTATGATATCGAGCACCGGCTCTAAAGTTAACAAATCTCTGCTCATCATATTCTAGTTTTCTTTTGCTCGATTTAGGTGTCATAGGAAATCTAGAAAAAATTTGAATAAATTCCAAAAATTATGAAAATCAAAATGTAAACTACATTAAACTTAAATCCACTAAGTAAGAGTTCTTCACCAAAGCTTTTTCTACAAATTTCTCAAAAAAAATCAAAATTTCAGATCTAGTCAATGTGAGAAAATTCTTTGGTGAAAATAAAAAATTGTTAATTTAAAGTGTAGCTCCTACCTAGAGAAGATGAAATCCAAAGTTTCTTTGCCTCAAAATTGTCTTAATTCCGCCTAAAATCAAGCTCTAGGTGCACAACCGAAGGTTGAAGGTGACCTAAGGGGGTAAAAATGGAGGTTTACAGTGGAAATTGTGAAGTAAAGGGTTAATTTGTTGCTCTCGGGTCGAGGGCGCCGTCGACGTTGAAGGCCCAAAATTTTCTATTTTAATTTTTCAAATTTTTAGTTTCTTTTCATTTTTCTCAAAAGTTTTTAGTATTTTTAAACAAAAATTTTTATCAAAATTCATAAATACACATTTCACAAAAAATTATTTCACAAATAACAACAATTTATCTTTTATATATGAAAATGCACTTTCTACAAATACATTTCACAAATTCATACCTATTAAACAAACTAATAATAAATCAGCATCAAAATCAAGCCAAAACACTAAACGCTAACACAAACTATACACATAATCAAAGTTCAGAATTATAAAACTTAACCAAATCCATATAACTACACTAAAACACATTAACATTTTTAAGCAAGTAAAGAGCTCATAATATTTAATCATTCAGCCTCATCTTTAGTGCTTTCACCTCATCTAATATCTCTCATAGATTGGTAATGAACATTTAGGTTGTGGAAGGATCGGTACGGGAATTGATCTGTCAACTTTTCTTTGATCCACCCCTTTTCTTTAAACATCCAATCTAATCCTGCTTCAAAAGTTCTAGAGTGATCAAAATTTTCTTTCATTCTTCAATCTAGGTGATCAAAAAGGTACTTAGATCTCCTACTGCATTCATAATACTCTGAAGTTCTCTTTCAATTTTCTTCAATTTCTTCTTTAAAGCAAGCGAACTTCTAACTACTGGTGGCATTAATGGAGATGAAACATGTGATAAATGATCTATAACAGCATTTAGTGCTTCATTTCCATTACAAACATACTGATCATCAATAGGAATCATAGGCTCCCATGGTAGTAAAACTTTTTCCCAAGTTTCGTATGGCACTTGGGATTTATTACAAATAAGAAAAATTGTTGAAGGATGCCCAAGTCCATAAATTGGCCCATTCATAATGATTCTCATCACATATTTAAATATATTTGAACTTACATCAATAGGTTTTTTCATTTGAATATAGTAGTTTAAAATAGCACTCTCCTTGTTGACTCTACTGATCTTCATATTAGGGAGTAATTTTGCACAAATAAAGAAATGTCATTGCTTTAAAATTGGATTAAGTGATGAAGTAGGAAAACTAATATATCCTTCATCTCGTACATCCCACATATCACTTTCATCCGTCAGAAAATTATAAATAGCTTGCATCAAATCTCGCGTAAGAATGAAATTTGCATAATGACAGATTGGAACATTTTTTATCATATACAATTCATTGATCCTCGCAGGAGTAAATGGTACAACCTTACCTCGAACGAAGACAACTCCTTAGGTAATTCCATGTAAATTTGCATAGAACTCCTTCACTACAGGTATAACAACCGCAGCTGTAGTGTAACACAAAACTTCCCATCGCCTTTGCAGAATGATCTTTCAACTGGAGCACTTGGATTGATCAACTCAAGATTAACAAATTCTCTTTCCTTGATCAATCTCTTCTTCATAATAATTTTATCGTATAATCTCTATGCATCAAAACTAGTAAACTTTATTCTATTAAAAACTCCATACCTCAAATTATTTCTTCAATTGGAAGCCATAGAATCCGAAAATAGGAAATTTCTAGGCTTTGTTTGCAGTTTTTAGGACTTTAAAAACACCTCCCGGCGGTTATTATGGAGCAAAATTCTGCCAAAGTTTGCCAAAAGTTGCAGGAACTGTCCAACCATCCTCGGCACCACTGGCGCTCTTGAGGGGCGCTGTCGGTGCTGGAATCAATTTTCTTGGGCGCCGTCGGCGCCAGTGGCCAAAATTTTGTGATTTTTTATTTTTTGTTCAATTAAATCTCAACTTTTCTTCCAATACCAATATTAGTTTTATATTCTAATAAATGTAATTGTGTAGGATTATTATCTACTAATATATAACACACTTAACAAACTAAATAGTAAAACATAAACATATAAGTATGGGTTGCCTCCCACAAAGTGCTTGGTTTAATGTTGTCAGCCTGACATACCATTTGTTTAGTTGGGTTGAATTAACATTAAAACTTATTTAAATTGAGGCATGTGCCTTTCATAATAGTGTTTCAAACGATGCCCATTAACTCTAAATATCTTTCAATTGTTAGGAACTTTAATCACAACAGTTCCATAATGATAGACTTTAATTACTTTAAATGGCCCAAACCATCTAGATTTCAGTTTTTCTGGAAACAATCTCAATCTTGTATTATATAATAGAACTTCTTATCCAGGTTGAAATCTCTTCTGAATAATTTTCGTATAATGCCGTATTTTCATTTTCTCTTTATAGAATTTTGCATTATCATATACTTCATTTCTAATCTCCTTAAGTTCATTATGCTGTAATAATCTTTTCTCACCAACATCTTTTAGATTAAAATTAAATTCCTTAATAGCCCAAAATTTTTTATGCTCTAATTCTACAGGTAAGTGCCATGCTTTTCCAAATATCAGTCTTTATAGAGACATTCTTATAGGAGTCTTATCAGCAGTTCTATATGCCCATAATGTTGTGTCAAGTCTAGTAGACCAGTCTAATTTATAAGGATTTACAACATTTTCTAAAATACATTTAATCTCACGATTTGATTTTTCTGCTAGACCACTAGTCTTAGGATGATATGCATTAGAGAATATATGCATAATATCATATTACTTAATTAATTTTTTGATTCTGTTATTCCTAAAATGAGATCCTCCATCAATAATAGCTATTCTCAACATTCCATATCTTGTAAAAATATTCTTAATTAAAAATTTAGAAACACTCTGAGCATCACATCTAGGTACAGCAATAGCTTCAATCCATTTGGACATAAAATCAACAACAAGTAATATATATAAATTTTCAAATGAAGGCATAAATGGTCCCATAAAATCTAATCCCCAAGCATCAAAAATTTCAACTTCTAGTGGGTAATTTAGAGGCATTTCATTTTTTTAGATATAGTTCCTACACGTTGACATCTATCGCACATTTTAATATATTCATTAAAATCTCTAAAAATAGTAGGCCAATAAAATCCTGCTTGTAAAATTTTATTTGCATTTCTATTTGTTTTGAAATGCCCTCCAAATTCAGAATTCATGACATCTTTCAATTATTTGTTGAGTTTCTTCATAAGGCACACACCTTCTAATAATTATATCTTTACATTGACCTTTCAATTATCTATTGAGTTTCTTCATAAGGCACACATCTTCTAATAATTAGATCTTTACATTGTTCATATAAATATGGGTCATCCCAAAAATAGTTTTTCAAATCATATATAAATTTCTTTAATTAAGGATTTTTTATATCAGGTGGTAGAATATCACTTTCAATATAATTTACTATGTCAGCATACCACAGTACATCCATTTCATCAATACTATATAATTGTTCATCAGGGAAATTCTCTAAAATTTTATTTGCAAAATTAGTTAATATTTCTATTTCTATTCTAAACAAATGATCAACTATTTGATTATCATTTCCCTTTCTATCAATCAAAGTAAAATCAAACTCTTGCAATAGAAGTATACATCTAATTAATCTTGATTTAGCATCCTTATTTTAAATTAAATATTTAATAGCAGAAGGATTGTATGCACTATACATTTTAGTTCCAATTAAATAAGGTCTAAATTTATCAAAGGCATAAACAATAGCTAATAACTCTCTGTCTATAGTAGTATAATTAATTTGAGTTTCATTTAGACTCTTGCAAGCATAATATATAACCTTAAAAACTTTGTAGTACCTTTGTCTTAATACAGCCCCAATAGCATAATCACTAGCATCGCACATTATTTCAAATAATTTTTCCCAGTTAGGTGGTATTATTATAGGTGCAGTTAATAATTTTTTTTTAATAATTCAAATGCTTTTAAACATTCTTCATTAAAATTTAATTTTGTATTTTTTTTAAAAGTTGGCAAAAAGGCTTAGTTATTTTTGAAAAATTTTTTATGTAGCGCCTGTAAAAACCAGCATGTCCTCGAAAACTTCTCACCCCTTTAACAGTAGTAGGTGGTGATAATTTTTCTATAACTTGGATTTTTGCAGGATCTAATTCCATTCCTTTTTCAGAAATTTTATACCCAAGTACAATACCTCCTGCAACCATAAATTGACATTTTTCCCAGTTTAATACTAAATTAACTTTTTCACATACTTCTAGAATTTTTTTCTAAATTATTAAGGCATAATTCAAACAAAGTTCCAAATACAAAAAAAAATCTTCCATAAATACTTCCATTCCATGTTCTATAAAATTATTAAAAATTGACAACATACAGCTTTGGAATGTTGCAGGTGCGTTCCATAGTCCAAAAGGCATTCTACAAAAAGCAAATTTTCCATATGGGCTCGTAAATGCTATTTTCTCTTGATCCTCTAGACTGATTGGAATTTGGTGATAACCAGTATATCCATCTAAAAAATAATAATACTTATTCCCTGCCAATCTATCCAATATTTGGTCTAGAAAGGGTAAATAAAATTGATCTTTTCTGGTGGCCATATTTAGTTTTCTATAATCAATGCAAGTTCGCCAACCAGTTGCTTGTTTTTTTGATATTAATTCATTTTTCTCGTTTTCGTTAACAGTCACTCCTCCTTTCTTCGAAACACAGTGAATTGAGCTTACTCAAATACTATATGAATAGGATATATAATTCCAGTATCTAACAATTTTAAAATCTCTTTTTTAACAACTTCTTTCATTATCAGGTTTAATCTTCTCTGAGGATTAGCTTTAGCTTCATGTTGTTCATCTAATAAAATTCTATGCAAACAAATTGAAGGACTAATTCCTTTAACATCTGCTAAAGTCCATCCAAAAACCTATTTATACGTTTTCAACATTTCTATTAACTTTACTTCCTAAATTTCAATTAACTCGGAAGATATAATAACAAGCAATGTAGATGATTCTCCTAACAATACATACTTTAAATGGGCAGGTAATATTTTTAATTCAAGTTCAGGTGGTTTAACACTTGAAGGAATAAGATTTTTACTATCATTTTCCAACAATTCTAACTTTTCAAATTTGCCCTGAATATAATCCAAATCTTCTTCTTTAACTTCACCTTCATTTTCAAAAAATTCTCCTTGCTTAAATTTATGTTCAAATTCTTTCCTAAACTATTCATTACTTAAATACTCAGCTACTTCCATACTGAAACATTCATTATATTTTTCTATTGCTGGATATTTCATAGCTTTTGCTATATTAAATTTTACTTCTTGATCATTAACTTTCATTCTTAATTCTCCTTTTTGTACATCTATTATAGCTCTTTCTGGATAATAAGAATCCTTTGTCTTCCTCCATATCCAATATTATAAAGTCTACAGGGAAAATAAATTTATCCACTTTGACTAGTACATCGTTTATAACTCTTTTTGGATAAGTTATTTATCGGTCAGCTAATTGAAGAGTTACAGTAGTAGGGGAAATTTCTCCCAAAACTAAATGTTTAAAGATTGATAAGGGCATAAGATTGGTACTCGCTCCTAAATCACATAAAGCCTTTCCATAAAACTTTTCACCAATTGTACAAGGTATAGTAAAGCTACCAGGATCTTTTAATTTTTTCAGGAAGCTTTTTCTGAATAATAACACTACACTCTTCGCTGAGTGCAACGGTCTCATGATTTGTAAACTTTCATTTCTTATTTAGTACATCCTTCATAAATTTTACATAACTTGGCATTTGTTCCAAAACTTCAACAAAAGGAATATTTATCGTTAACTTCTTAAGGATTTCCAAAAATTTTGTAAATTTTTTATCTTTATTCTTCTGCTTCAGTCTTTGAGGAAATGGAGGTAATGGTTTTTTTACAGGAACCTGTGTTTGTTCATTTTCCTATTGATCATTTTCGATTTCTTCCTTCCCTTCATCAACTTCAGTTTCTCTTTGGATCATTGTTTCAATTTCTTTTCCACTTCGTAATTGAATAGTTTTACTCTTTATTTTGATTTTTTGGATTAACTTCCACCGTACTCAACAGAATTCCAGAAGGTCTGTTACTAAGTGCAGTAGCAATATCTTCTAATTTATTTTCAATATTTCTAATAGCAACCCCTTGATTCTGTATTTCATTTCCCATATTCAACATCACTTCTTCCATTATCAACATCTTTTCCTTAACTTGTGGGTTAGGAATGGAGTTAAATCCTGGAGGATAATAAAGTCAAAAACTAGGATTTCCTTGATTGTTCAGATTTCCACATGGATTCACCAAATTATTATAATTATTCCAACTAAAATTAGGATGATTTTTCCATCCAGGGTTAAAATAATTAGAATAGGGATTGGTCTTTTGATTATTTATAATGTTTAAAGTTTCATAAGATTGTTGAGTATCAATAATCTGTTCTAGTGAATTTTTCTCTAATACTGGGTGTATTTGAGAATAGTTCACTCCTATTTGGTCAATCTTTTTAGAAATAGCAGCAATTTGAGTTGCTAAAATAGACATTGCACCAGAATCATGAATACTAGCTACTCTCTTAGGATTTACCCTTTCAAAGGGCTATTAAAAGTTGTTAGTAGCCATTTCTTCAATTAAATAAAATGCTTCATCAAAAGGTTTTGACATTAATGATCCACCCGCAGCAGCGTCTATAATAGATCTTAATGATCCTACCAATCCATTGTAATAGGTTTGAATTATTAACTAATTTGGTAAAGCATGGTGTGGACATTTTATAAGAAAATCTTTAAATCTTTCCCAGGCTTCATATATTGATTCTCCTTCAAACTGACAAAAAGATGTAATATCATTTATAAGCTTAGTCATTTTTTAGGGTTGAAAATATTTAGCCAACAATTTTTGTGATATTTCTCCCCAAGTTCTAATAGATCCAGGTGCTAATGAATTTAACCAAACCTTGGTTTTATCCCTTAATGAAAAAGGAAAAAGTCTAAGCCTTACAGCATCATTAGACACTCCCATCATATTTAAATGTAGCACAAATCTCAAGAAAACTAGCAAGATGTAAGTTTGGATCTTCAGTAGGTGATCCTCTAAACTGATTATTTTGTACCATTTAGATAATAACATGTTTAAGCTCAAATGAATTAGCAGCAACATCAGGATTTTGAATAGTTAAATGAAGCTCATCTGCTGTTAGAATTGCATAATCTTTTAAAGATCTTTGACGATTTTCATTTATTGGATTCTCTATATTATTCACCATTTCTTTCAAATTTTTAGTTTCTCTTTGTTATTTTTGAATTTTTCTAGTATNAATAATAGGTTTAAGCTCAAATGAATTAGCAACAACATCAGGATTTTGAATAGTTAAGTGAAGTTCATCTGTCGTCGGATTATCATAATCTTTTAAAGGTCTTTAACGATTTTCATTTATTTGATTATCTAAGTAATTTGTCATTTCATTCAAATGTTTACCTTCTTTTTATTATTTTTGAATTTTTTTAATAGTGCGTTCTAATTCTGAATCGTAAGGTACTAAACCTTTAGATCCAATATTTTGCATAAACAAATAAAATAAGCAAAGAAAAATTTCTTAAAAATACTCATAGTTATATATATTTTTTTTATTTTTGATTATATATATATATTTTTTGAATTTTTTTTTATATTTTATCTGTAAATTTCCTAATTTGCCAAATCTATTTAATTTGCAGTTACCTTCCCCGGCAACGGCGCCAAAAACTTGATCCCGAGAAATATAATTGTGTAAAATTTATAAAGTTGACTTTGCTTTACAACGATGCCAAAAACTTGATGTGAAACTTTATGAATAATAACATTAAGCACTTAATGTTAAAATTCTACGCAAGTATATGTATCGTTATCAAGTAATATAAGACTTTCTATTTAAGTCCCAAATATCAATCCCACGAGGAATGTTTAAATTTGAAATGATAAAAAAACTAGAAAATTTATAGAAATCAAACGAAATTATTGTCACTAATTTTGAATGTGTAAGATCTTATCTTAACTAAACTATAAACTACTGGCAAAATTTAAATGCAAAGTTTAAAACAGTAACTACTAAACTATGTTAACGTGATGAAGTTTTCTAATATGAAAAAGCATCTTTCCCACTACAATGAGTTTTTTGTGAAATGAGATGAAATAATTGGTTTAATTTTGCATTGTGCCAAATAGAAGCAATTTTAATTCTCTACCCTGATTTAATGTTATAGAAAATCATTGGCTAATCTTAGGTTTAGTCCCTAAATTTGTGGCTAGGCTAGGAGGATACTGGCTCCCACTTCTGAGCTCCCACTTCATTTCCCCTCAAAGCTAAATCTTGCTTTAGTTCTTAAACACTAAGATTGAATTAGGAATTTTAGTCTGTCGCCCTAAAAATCTTAAGCTCTACACCTAACAATGCACATTTTCCTATCTATTTGCACTTAATTCCAAGAATGAAATACTCCTTCCTGGACTTAAGTGTGATTCTCATGCTGTTGTGGAACTCATTCTTCATTTCCCAGATCATATGTTTCACAACATATTTTAATATTTCAATTGGTCAGATCAATAAGTAAATTAAGAACGGAGTTGAAAAACCATCACAATTTATTTTATATTTTAACATCGTCACGTAGAAATTATCTCTTCATTTTACCATATCTCAGAGTAGGGAGAAAGATAAAGGAAACTACTCAGACTTCATGATAAAGTTACAATAAAACACAAATTTCATAAATAAAAGAAAGTTCATACAACAATAATAAACAAATAACACTTATGTGAAACTTTTTCTCAAAGCAAATCCCATGTAGCCTCTCTTAGGAAATGTAGGAAGAAACAATCTCTCACTTCTCTCCCTCTCCAACACTCTCAGACAAGAATTCACACTTAAACTCAACACACAAACTCAAAACTATAACAAAAATAATTGACTAATGGTGTGTAATGGCGTGGAAATCAGTTGTAGGTTGCGAAGTGGCGTCAAAGGGGGCGAAGAGCGAGCGGAGGAGTATGAAGAGGAGGAAGAGAGGGCCTTTTCTGATCAATTTTGGCTCTAAATAGACCCTAAGGTCAGTTTTCCAATAGGTGCATCCAAAAACTCTTCAAAAAGCATCCAATTTTGTCGAATCTTCTAGAAACAGGGTCTGCACCGACACTGGCACGGTCGGCGCCCATTCTGGCACGATCGGCGCCAGTGGCCCCTAATTAACTCTACATTTTCTATCAAACGACATCGTCGACATCCAATTTGGAGCAGTCGACGCTGAAAATTTCATTAAAAATTTTATTTTTACTTAAAATTTCATCATTTTTGCTTCTTTTTTGCTCTAAGTCCTAAAAATCAACAATCTGCAATAAAACATGAAAAATATCTTCCTTTAAAGTGCAATACTACCAAAAATGAATATAAAATATGGGTCTAAAAATACATATATTTTTGTTGTATCAGCACCCTATGGTTTGGATTCGATTTTTAGGAGTTATATGGAGAAGAAACCGCCACAAACTGCCAAAATCCGCCATTTGATACATTTTAAATCATTTTCAGACATGTGGTGCATCTTGTGTCAGTTCTCCAAAATTTGGTGCATCATGCACCAGTTCCAAAATTTTCGTCGTTTCAATTTCGATCCAATAAATTCTCAATTTTTCCATAAAATTAGGCAAATAAAGATGTTTCTAGAGTTTTTATCAAATGCACGGACTACATAAGGACCTAAACATAAATATATGTAAATTACTTCAAATAAAATAAACTCAAAAGCAAACAAAACAACGACAAATATGGGTGTCTCCCACAAATCGCTTTGTTTGATGTCGTCAGCCCAACATTCCAAATTATATTATGTGTGACCCAAGATTACAATCTCTTTAAAAGCTAGTTTTTGACAATCATAATTTAATTTCAATTTGTACCCATTCACTTTAAATATTCTTCCAGCCTTGGGGTCTTCAATATTAACTGCTCCATAGGGATAGACTTTTATAACTCTGAATGGCCCTTTCCACCTAGACTTCAATTTTTCAGGAAATAATTTCAATCTTGTATTATATAATAAAACTTTAAGTCCATGTTCAAATTCTCTTTTTATTATCTTTTGATCATGTCATTCTTTCATCTTTTCCTTATAAATTCTCGCATTATCGTAAGATTCATTCCTAATTTCCTCAAGCTCATTCAATTGCAATAAAATTTTATCACCAACATCTTTCAAATTGAAATTGAATTCTTTTATTACCCAATAAGCTTTATCTTCTAATTCAACTCGCAAGTGACAAGTTTTCCAAAAAATTGATCTATATGGGGACATTCTTATAGGAGTCTTATAGGTTGGCATGTATGCCCTTAATGTAGTATCTAATCTATTAGATCAATCCATTTTATTAGGATTAACACTCTTTTCCAAAATTCTCTTAACTTCAGAATTAGATACTTCTCTTAAACCACTAATCTGGGGATGATAAGCAGATGTAATTTTATGCATTATATTATATTTATCCACCAATCTTGCAATTGTTGCATTCTTAAAATGAGATCCTTCATTGGTAATGATTACTATTGGCACTTTATATCTTGTAAAAATATTTTTATTTAAAAATTTTGAAACACTCTGAGCATCACATCAAGGTAAAGTGATTGCTTCAATCTATTTTAAAATGTAACCCACTGCAATCAATATGTATATATTTATGAATGAAGGTATAAATGGTCTCATAAAATCCAATCCCCGTGCATCAAAAATTTCAATCTCCAAATAAAAATTTAGATGCATTTCATTTTTTTTAAATATTATCAACTCTCTAACACCAATCACATGCTTTGATATATATATATATATATATATATATATATATATTAACATCTCAATTAAAGCAAGCCAAAAAAATCCGTATTGTAGAATTTTATGAATAGTTCTAGCATTCCTAAAATGACCTCCAAACTCAAAATCATGATATTTTTGGATAATTTTCTAAATTTCTTTATAAGGCACACATCATCTCATTAATAAATCTTTACATTGTTTATGTAAATAAGGATCATCCCAAAAATATGATTTTGTATCATAAATGAATTTCTTTTCTGTTGTTTTATCAGCCAATAAGGTAAAATACCACTAACAATATAATTTACAATATCAGGATACCACTGTATTTCCCATCCTTTTACAGCATAAAGTTGTTCATTAGAAAAAAGCTTCATTAATTTCTCTCTCCAAATCAAGAATTTCTTCTTCTTTTAGCCTAGATAGATGATCAACAATTTGATTATCAGTCTCTTTCCTATCGACTATTGCAAAATTAAACTCTTGCATAAGAAGTACTCATCTAATTAATCTTGGTTTAACATTCTTCTTTTACATCAAATATTTAATAACTGAATGGTCGGTATGCACAACACATTTAACTCCAATCATATATGATTAAACTTATCAAAAGCGTACATAATGGCTAATAACTCTCTCTTTTAGTGGTGGTGTAATTAATCAGAGCTTCATTAAGAGTCTTACTAGCATAGTATATAACTTTAAAAATCTTATCATATCTCTGCCCTAAAATAACTCCAATTGCATAATCACTTGCATCACACATTAATTCAAAAGGTTTCTCCCAATCAGGTGAAACAATTATAGGAGCAGTGATCAATTTTTCCTTTAAAGTTTTAAGGGATTTAAGGCAATCTTGATCAAATTAAAATTTTGTATCTTTTTTCAAAATTTTGCATAAAGGTTTAGTAATTTTTGAAAAGTCCTTAATATAACTCTAGTAAAATCCAGTATGTCCTAAAAAGCTCCTACCTCCTCTTACCGTAGTAGGTGGAGGTAAGTTTGATATAGCCTGTATTTTCGCAAGATCTACTTCTATGCCTTTTTCTAAAATTTTATATCCAAGCACAATTCTACCTGCAACCATAAATTAACATTTTTCCCTGTTCAATATGAGATTAGTCTTCTCACAGCATTCCAAAACTTTTTATAAATGATTTAGACATATTTTGTATGAAGTTCCAAATACTGAAAAATTGTCCATAAAGACTTCAATCTTTTTCAATCAAATCATTGAAAATTGACATCATACATCTTTGAAAATGATGCAGGTGTATTACATAATCCAAAGGGCATTTGCCTAACAACAAAAGTTTCATAAGGATTAGTAAATGTTGTTTTCACTTGATCCTCTAGAGCAATAGGAATTTGGTGATAACCGGTATATCCATCTAGAAAACAAAAATATTTATGCCCACCCAATATATCCAACATCTGGTCTAAAAAGGTTAAAGGAAAATAATCCTTCATGGAGGTAGAATTTAATTTTCTATAATCTATGTAGAATCTTCAACCAGTGACTTATATTGTTGATATTAATTCGTTATGCTCATTTGTCACTACTGTCACACCTCCTGTCTTTGAAACATAGTGAATTGGACTTACCCAAGCACTGTCTGAAATAGGATATATTATTCCAGCATCTAACCATTTTAAAATTCTATTTCTTCACAACTTCTTTCATCATAGGATTTAATCTCCTTTGTGGATCATCTCTTGGTTCATATTGATCTTATAATAAGATTCTATGCATACAAATTGAATGATTGATTACTTTAATATCAGCTAATATCCATCCAAATGTTTTCTTATATCTTTTTAAAGTTTTCCAACAACAGTTTTTCTTGCGTATAGTTAATTCTGAGGATACTATAGCAGGTAATGTAGATGGATCTCCTAAAAATGCATACTTCAAAGGTGTAGGAAGCATTTTTAGTTCTAGTTCAAGAGGTTTCTCAATAGATGGAATCAAATTCTTGTTACTTTCTATAGAGCTAACATTTTATATTTTTCTTAAACATAATCCAAATCCTCTTTACTCACTTCCATAGATTCATCTTAAATTTTATCCTCATCTTGATATTCCATATATTCCTTTTCAAATTCACTTTAAAAAGTCTTCTTGAAATATTCATGGCTTAAATATTCATTAATATCCATTTTGGAGCATTCAATATCTTGCTCTTTTGCAGGGTTTCTCATTGATTTTATAATATTAAATGTAACCTCTTGATCACTGACTCTCATAGTTAGTTCTCTTTTTTGCACATCTATCAAAGCTCTTCAGTGGCTAGGAATTGTCTTCCTAAAATGATAGAAATTTATTTATCTTCCTCCTTATCTAATACAATAAAGTACACAGGAAAGATAAATTTATCGACTTTTACCAAAACATCTTCTATAACTCCTTTAGGATAGGTAATCAAACAATTAGCAAACTGACGAGTTATAGTTGTAGGTGAAATATCTCCTAAGCCCAACCTTTTGGATATTGATAATGGCATAAGATTAACATTGGTTCCTAAATCACATAAAACTTTTCTATAAAATCGTTCGCCAATAGCACAAGGAATTGTAAAACTTCTAGGATCTTTAAGTTTTTTAAGAAGCTTTTCCTGAATTATAGTGCTACACTCTACGCTGAGTGCAATAATCTCATTATCTACAAACTTCTTTTTCTTATTAAGAATATCCTTCATGAACTTCACATAGCTTGGCATCTGTTCCAAAGCTTAAACAAATGGAATGTTTATCGTTAATTTCCTCAAAATTTCCAAAAATTTTGAAAATTGATTATCTTCGTTTTTCTGCTTCAATCTTTAAGGAAATGGAGATGGTGGTCTTTCTACAATGATTTTCATTGGTTTAATTGAACTTTCTGCTTCAAAATGAAAATCTTCACGAGATTTTTCATTTTCCACCTCATCTTTTTCAACTTCAACTTCTTGTTGAACTCTATTTCCTAATTCTTTTCCACTTCTAAGTTGAATAGCTTTAATTTGCTCTTTATTTTGATCTTTAGGATTTACTTCAATATTATTAGGCAATGTTCCTGGAGGTTTAGCATCATGCGCCAGTTCTCTAGATTTTGGCGCTTCACACGTCGATCTGGCACATCATGCACTAGAATCCCAAAAGTCGTTGTTTTAGCTTCGAATTTTGTCTTTTTTGTTTTTTTTGCCCCAAATGCCTAAAAATAATATATCTGCAATAAAAACACAAAAATACCCTTCTTTAAAGTGCAATATCAGTAAAAATAAACATAAAATAAGTATTTAAAATATTATATTATTTTTGTGTATCACTCCTCAGTCTCAGGGATGATTTCTTTCAATTCATCCACTATTGACTTAATTTCTTCTTCAAATTCTTGTGGGGCATCAACTATTAACTGATCTTGAGAGTCATCCTCTACATCGAGGAAATCCTCTTCCAATCTGCTAGTAACAACCATACAAAATTATGAATCATCGACTGGTCCTACAGTATAAAATTAGAGACCTTCTTTTGAGTTAGAAAATTAGCTTTTAACATTCCAAAAATTTTCAAAAAGTTGTAACTTATCTTTTAGCATTTGTTTTGGCACACATCCCTATTGAATTAACTTTTTTATAGAAGAAGAAAAGTAACTAAAAGGTAATTGCATTTATAAATAAAGATTCTCATCCAAATTTACATGATTTTTAGAATTAGCATAAGCAGAAGCACAGTAAAATTTGATCGGCATTGAACCAACACTACAAACTTCCTTGACCTTTAAACTCTCGACCTTTTGAGGTAGAATTAAATTAAGGGTCATGGCATTCACATAGTGGTTGATCTGATTATACATTGACTCATATTCACTTTTCTCCACATCTTTCAAGGAGATTTCAGACTGTGGTTTCTTCTATTTTATCATCATCTTTCCTCCTCAGAGCTTTCTTCATCATCAATGTTGATGGTCGGCTTAGTCCATCCAGTAATCGTATTGGCTTTTCCTCGTCCATGTCTCTAGCCTCGACCTCGAGTGCGCAAACTAAAAGAACCCCCACCAACTCATTGCAGAAGAGTGGTGGAAGATCGCTCAAGCATGGTTGAATGGCTTTGCCCTTGTGATCCTTCTAAATCTTCGCTTTTATTTGTCACCACCTCATGAGAGAAGACAATTTTCTTTCGTGGCGCGTAGTGGGAAGCGTCTTCATAAATGCTAACTTCATGAACTGAAAATGGTTTTAAATCTCCCTTGATGCAATGTTCTTGTCCTTCTATGTAATATTTGATGCACTGATGTAGGGAAGATGGACAATATATTGCTCATGAATCCACGGTCGACCAAGTAAAGCATTGAAATAGGTCTCAGCATCAATGATATTAAATTTAGCAGTTATTATTATATATCCAACTTTCACATGCAGTGTAATTGATCCAAGAACTCTTTCTCCCTTCTGATTAAATCCTCTTAACATCATTTTATCAGCTATAAGCTCTTCGGCTTCAATATCCAAATATGTCAATTTTTGTAAACTCATTAGGTTGAGTGGTGCTCTGAATCCACCAAAACTCTGTACAATACAAATCTACCAATATTAACAGAGAAGTAGAGCAGTCGGTTGTGGTCAGTAGTATCAAGAAACAAGTCTTCATTTGTGAAACTTATCCCAGGCTATTCTCTTAACGATCAAACTTCATCTCAGGATGTGTTGGCCAATTGAGCTAAGAAAATCTCCGGGTCTAGCAAAGCCGTAACCAGAGACTCTCTCATCTCCTTTGACTAGATCAGAGTGTCATAAATGCTTAGTTTGTCCTGCAACCTCCTAAGATGAGTTAGCACGTTAAAATCTATTTTATATAATCCTACGATATTTACTTGGCTATGTGGTTCTTCCACTGGCAGGGGTGGAGGTAGTTCTTCTTGAGTTACTGTCTGTTTTCCTTTATCTACTGGAGCTGACCTCAGGGGTAACACTTTTCCTCTCCTTAGATTTATCTCTGTGATTTCTTCTTCTTGAGATGTTGTAGGAAAAATTTTTGATGTTTCTTTTTCATCATTGGAGAGATCTAAGTTGATAGCTAGTGGTGCACCTTGGAACTTGAGGACTGGTTCCTCACTCCCAGTACTATCATAAACGGTGTTGTCAATGTCTTCATCATTCTCGTTAATGGGTTCATCGGACTTAAGTAAGATTTGAGGATCGATTTGGAAATCAAGATCAAAGTTAGATTGAGCAAATTTAGTTACATTATCACTAGAAAAAGTTAAAATGTAGTCAAAATCATAGTCATTATATTCATACTACCCGGATGGGGCAAAAAGATAATCATACATAGTCAGGGGTTTAAGGATTTTCTTCCCCAAATTCAAGACAACCAATATAACAGAGGCAGCCCTTATCCTACGACTCACGTTATCAGTCTTCACGACATCACTCTTCTTTTTCTCTTCTAGTTGCGGCAATTTCTCTGGCGAAATCTACATCTTGGGCTGAGCAGGTTGTAGACTCTGAACGGCTGCCTGAGCTGATATAGTTTAGATTTGATTTAGTATCTTCTTGGATGATTTGGTCCAAACTATAATCCATCCATATTTTTCTGAATACGACTCTATTGGAATGATTGGCTCAGCCAAAATCATGTTTACAGAACCTTTTTCAGGTTCTTTTAAATATTCTTTCAAAATTGTTATATTCCCTTCCTTAAGATTTATCTCGAGCTAATCCTTGAAAATGAAACATTCCTCTATAGTTTGTCCAAGCATCCTATGGTATGGATAATAATTGGGCGGACCTTTCTTGTCAACTTCCTTAGGTTTCCTTGGATCTGGTAATCTTAACTCAGACTTCTCATTAGACTTCTGAACATTTTGTGTACAGCTTCATCTTTGAAGGAATATACTACTTTCTTTCGTTCCAAAAGGGTCAGACCCTTCTTATTCTCTGTTTGATATGATCCTCCTTGATGTGAGTGTTGGCTAGACTTTCCAAATTATTGTGTTCCTTTTGAGCATGCTATGATGACGGTTGAGAACCTTGATGAGAATGTTCTGCCTGTATCTTCATTGGTTGCTTTCCCCTATCAACTGTTGTCATTGTCCCAGACTTCTTCTCGAATATTCGGGTTTTTCTTGTCTTTTTTGATTTTTCCTAAGAATCCATGTGCTTAACCTCTTCTTGTACATTACTAGAATTGTGGAGTAGCTTCTCAAAGACTAGATGGTGAGTCCCTTAAGCATGAACGATATTTGCCCATGGATGATTTTTAGTAGAATCTCAATTACATGATGTTCCTGTAGCTGAGGTTTGCACTTCATGCTAAGGTTTATCCACCTCAAGATATGATCTACTAGAGTCTCGTTAGGCTTTTGCCTCTCCACTACAAGATCTTCAATAGAAACTTGGTGTTGCGCTTTGGCAAATCTCTTTACAAACAGCTGTTCTAACTCGGTGAATGTCTTCACTAATCCATTGGGCAACTCGGCATACTAATCAAATGCTATTCTTGATAAGCTCCTGACAAAGTAACGGAAGAGTAATGATTCGTTACCTTCAGTATTGCCACAAATGGCTCAAAAATGTGTTATGTGCTGTCTTGGATTTCCAGTCCTGTCAAATATCTTAAGTTTTGATGACATAAAATCCTTAAGGTAGGGTACGACATCGAACTCCTTCAGGTAGGTTATACCCTTTAAAATTAATTCACAACCCTTAGATTGGGCTAAGACCTCCTAAACTTGTTTTACCATCTATTTAAATTCTTTTTTTGGTATGACACTCGATGGAGAATCCTTCTTCTATTGATCATATCTGTTAGCCGAGGCAACTTCCCCCCATTGATCGGTGATAAGTGCAATCTCTGGCTGATTGACTTCTGAAGATGCTAATTGTTTTGCTTGATACTCTCCATGAATTGTAGCCATGGAAGCCATGGAAGTGGCCATCTCTTCCATCATTTTCTCCATTTGGCTGATTTGCTCTTCCCTTAGTAGAATAGCCCTACGCAGATCATCTCACGCAGATGCAATGGCTCTGGTTTCAATGACATGAATAACCATGAAGTCTTCATCAAGATAGTAGTTGAATTCAAAATCTTCACCATCATCATAAACAGAAACCCATGTTCTCGGGCTAACTTAGAAATCTTGACCCTGAGTTTCTCAAACTTTTCTTCAATTATTGATTCTTATATCATCTTGAGATCTAAGGGATTCTACTGAACTTCCTCCACTTATTCATTCAACTCAGTAGCAATAGCTGTGATGATGTCGTATACTTCAGACCCTTGCTTCATTCCATGATTTTGCCCTTTGGGCTCGCTAAACTGTATTGGTACGGCAACCTTCGGTACCCATACATTTTTCTTTGACGGTGATGTCTTGAGATGGGGTGTCGTAGCAGAGGCATCGACACATCAGAGAGAGGCATTCTCCACATGGTGCTGACCAGATACAGTATTGGGTAACTTCATCTTTTCCATCAGAACCTTAGAAACATTCTTATGAATGGTAACTAGTAGAACTCTTGGACTGAGACGTGACTTAACCAATTGATGGTATGCAGGCCTTAGAGCAGTGATGGTAGAATTGGTGATGATGATGGTAGCATCACTTCTGCTTCCCAGGTAGAACCTGATGGGGATGCGAGCATGCAAAGTTTCGGTTGATCTTTGAGATCGTCAAGAGATCTGACATCTCTTAGAATTTCTTTCTTCATGAGAGATATTGCACATCCCATTCATTTAAGTAATTTACCGACTGAACAACCCTCATTTGTAGCTAGTCTCTAGAATATTGTACTGACTTGGGTAATAAGAGTGAGCTTCTCCCTCTCCCCACTATATCCATGAGGTGAAAGTAAAGTAGCAGGAATCTTCTAAATACTTTCGTACCCATTGGTTTCCATTAGGGGATGGAACCAAATCCCTCATAGAAGTGGATAAGTCTCCAGTAATCTTAGTTCCTCCTGGTGAGGAATTTCATCAACAGACTTTTCTTCAGAAATCTGGGCTTTAGCAGCCCTCCAGACCTTTTGGTTGTGGTTTCTTCTTTTTGCTCGAGTTAATGGTGCAGTTATTGAACTCAATCCGATTGCAAAAGCTAATGGCGGGACAGTGAATCCTTCGGTTGTATCTTCAATGATCATGACCTCTTTTCCCTTAGCGGAAAAGGGAACAACAGGCTTAGCAGGTGTTGTGGTGGTAGTAGTCTTTATCATCTTATAAGAAGGAAAATCCTGAGGACAGTTCAGGCTGAACTCAGCTGATGGCTCCTAAACTTCTGGAGCGATAATTTCATTATGACAAAGAGAGCTTTTCCGAGCGCGACTTCAAGTTCATCGAATCCAGCTCCAAATTTGATGGTGGGGGTGGCATTATGGGCATCGTGGCCTATTGGCAAGTTGCACGAGAAAGTAAGCGTAGGGAAATCCATTGTAGTAGCTTCAAAAAGAAAGCTCTCGGGTTAGTTATTTGGCCATTACCTTGTAATTTTAGTGCGAGCACTAGAAATTAACAAAGGTCGATTTGTACACTGGGCAAGTCTTTATTTTAATTTTAGTTTATGAAAAATATTTTAGAACTTAGTAAAAGTAACTTTGAAAATAGGAGAATTTAGATAATTATACAAAGAAGGTTCAACGAGCGAGTGCAACACAACACAATTTGATTTAATTTGCAAAATAGCAAACTAAACTTGAAAGGGAACAATAAAGAACGTAAAGTTTAAGACCCAGTGTGGGACCAACTTCACAACGCATAAGGCCTGAGCAGAACTAGTCTGCCAACACACCTATTCGGGGTCTGACCCCACACAAAGATTGAAAGTCCTAATGAACTCCTGAACCTCTCTGTTCAAAGGTGGTTGAACAGATGATCCTGAAGTCCAAAAGAGTTGATTGTACTTACTCAAGAAAGAAATGGGTGAAGTATGTCAATAGAAGAAGTGTAATTTGGTCCATAAGGGACATGAACACATTACCAACATATGAATACAATATTTCCTGATTTAAATAGAGAGAGAAACTAATCCCCAGCGGAGTCACCAGAAGTTGTAAGCACAATTTTAGTGGGGGTCCTGTGGAAGCTGTTGGTCACAGGAATTGGAATCCCGCCACCCGCTTCGAAGGGACATTTATTTTAAATATATATATATATAATTAGTTTAAAAAAGTATGAAATCAAACCAATCACATATCTTTCATATTTTTAATGAAAAAACACTACACCTGAAGTTATGTATCTATCTCAAAAGTTAAACACATTGCTTGACGGTGAGGCTCAATCAAATAAACTAAAAAATGTATGACATTCGTTTGGTCTGTAAAACCATTTTATTATAAGCCAACAAGTTTCCTTATTTAATATGAAAAATTAAAGAGGGTTTATTTTAAGTTGGGTTCTTGAAAGTTTCCTATAAAGGCAAGCCCTTATAGTTAATTACATCTTAGATAACTGAAGTTACCTAAGAAAACTCTCGATAAAAAACTAGGGGATATTGTCTTCAAGGAGTTCAAAGGACAGTACTTTTCAAAGAGATCAGGAAAATAGGTGTGCAATGGAAATGGCTCAAACTTTGAACATTTTATGGAATCCAAAGGAAGAGAAACTAGGGGATGTCACAGATCATGAGGAGAACCTCAGTGACTTCCCAAGCTATCATATGGTATGGTTTCAATTTAGAAGATAAATATTTGAATGTTTCATCCTGCCAGTTTTATTAATTATGGCTTACATTATTGTGAAACGATCACACAAACAGCCTGGAAGATGTGAGGATTTAGGTCGTGATAAACGACAACCTTGGAAGCCTAAAACAGGTTAGGGCTTATATTGCATAGAGGAGCCATAAAAAAACCTAAAGAGAAGTTGAGGATTTATGTCACACTAGGTGGACAACCTCAAAATCCTATGGCTAGGTTGTTTAATTCTAAGGAGCGATTTAGCTGGTGTAGACATGTTTTACTATTGAAGATGGTCATGTTGCCTGCAATGCTAGCTCCAAGCTCCTCGTCATGGCGATTTTAAGTTTTCTAATGTGTCAGGTCATGATGTCAAATCAAGTGTTTCATAAGGTTATTTTCATTTAAATATTATAGGTAATGTTAAAGTTGATTAGAACGACACCGGTTAGGATCCTACGGGTCCCTCGTTCTAACACCACTATTTTTCTTTAGATTCACTTAGTCAAAATGAATTTATTAAATTCAACTTAATGAGTTCCATACTTACATTTAGACCGTGAGAAATCTCGTTACCAATCGTAAGTTACCTCCTTTGAGGGATTCCCAATTATTTGATAGAGTTGTTTTAATTTAGTTGCAATTTTTGTTTTCTTTTATTTGTGATTAAATTTTGAGTTGCCTTATATTTTGACTGTTGTGGCGGTGAATTTTATCTTGTTTAATTTTTTTAGTTTTTTTTTTTTGACATGTAGGGCGATCTTAAACATGCAAGCAAGAAACAAGAGGTACAAAAAGGTAAATGCAATAACTTGAAAGCATACCTGTCAATTCTTCCCACTCCTACACCTGAAAGGTTAGCTTTGGCAATGTTTATATAATTTTGCAAGGAATTCAAATGGCAAGAGTAGATGAAGGTATAGTTATCAAACCCCAAGTTATGACTTTATTGAGTCTTGGAAGATCTTAGTGGATGATTTTAGAATAAAATATAGTAAGTTCAATTTGCCCTTCAAAATATTGAAGAGATTTTAAAGTGCTAGGAGCATGACCCTGAATTACTTTGAAGATTTCTTGAAATATTTCAAGTTTGTTTTGAAATTATCATATCGTTTTATTAATCATCTAAGGTTAATCTAAGGTAATCCCATTGCTCAAGGAAACTTGATACTTTATCTATCCCAAGGGTAGGACACTCAATTAATTAATTGATATTTTATTTAAGAGTTATGTGGATGGGTGCCCCTAAGGCAGATCTGAGTCATTAAAGGTTTTGGTACCCACAATTAAAATTGGGCTTGTAGTGTAAAATTGTGTTAATAATCAACCATGATATCTTCTAAATCCAATCAAATGAGTTTAAATGTCAAGCCTAGGTCACTACCAAGCCCTGAACAATCATGATAGGGGAAATGTTAACTAGCAATATTTTGATTTAAATGACATGCATTCTTATTGAAAGATCACATTGTCATCAATTATGGGCTTAAAAATATTGAAATATTATCTTCCTAACTCGAACCAATCACTTGAGAATCGTTTAATTTTGATTGTCTTCCAGGTCATGATAATTAAGGAAACTACAATTTTCTTCTTATTATAGAAAAGGTGGCAAGTTAGTTCCTACCTTTTAATACCAATGTAATTCAATCACCTAAACTTGTTCATTAGGATCAAAATCACCCATTTCCTCTTTGTTAATCCTAAATTTTGATTAAGGCACCAAAATCTAAAGTTACCCCTTTGCCTTTGGGGCTCTTCACCTCATAACTCATTAATCTAAATTCAAACAACTTTGAGAATTTTTAGATTGTCCCATCCATGGATCAATTAAAACATCAGAGGAGAAAATGTTGATTTTCAAAATTTAATTTAATTTAAATTTTTATTTAAATTTTAAAAGTAGTATTTTCAAATTTGATTTACTTAACTATCCAAAATAAAGTTTTTATTCATAAGAAAATTATTAGAGGTCTCCTTAGGTCAGAGAAACACATAGACAAAATTTCATAATTTTTTTTAAAATAAATATGTATCATTATTATTTGATTATGAATCAATTTTAATGATTTAATTAAATGTAAAATAATGTTTTAATTACCAAAATTATCTTTATATTTTATTAAACCTCTATGAGGGTAGAGAGCTCAGAGAAACAAATTTTGTATTTTAATGATTTCTTAATTTATTTGTTATAATTATTTTAATGGGAAAATAAGAAAAATTCATTTTTAAGCTCTTAATAATTTATTTTTAACTTAGAAAAATTAGGAAAAAAATCTTAATGAGTTCTAAGTGATCTGGGAACATTTAGGCACAATTTGAAGTTTTTTTTTTTTGTATTTTTGGGATTATTAATTATTTTTTATTATTTTAAACTCAAAATAAAGCTAAAAAATCAAGTATTTTTTTCAAAAATAAATTTTATTTTTCGTAAGTGCCCTTGATCACAAAGAACTCAAAAAAATACTTTTCATAATTTTTCCAAGTATATTTGAATTAATATAATTATATTTGTACAGAAATACAAGGTTTCTTAGAAAATCAACTTTAGTGTTCGCTCAAACTTAATCAAATAATTTTTGAATTTTTAGAGTAGGTAAACATGATTTTAACATACAATGTGGAATTGATTTTATTAATTTTTTATTAGTATTTAATTTACATAAATGAAAGTAAGATATATTCATTTAATTAACTATAGAAATGTACAAAATAATTCAAATCATCATGACATTTTTCCTAAGCTTCTCTGATCATAGGAAACCTACTAAAATTATTCCCATAATTTTCCAAAGGGTATTTTAATTTATATAATTAAAATAAGTCAAAATAGTCATCCTAGCTTGAAAATTAAGGTTAGAAGCAAAGAAATGTCCTCTGATCTTGGAAAAATTGGAGAAAATCTCTTCTTTCATAAGAAATGTACCCTAGAAGTTTCAATTCATGTTGAGCAATGTTTGATCATAACGAGTTAAAATACTCCAGAGAGTTTTTAATTCATTAAAAATCATAGAGTCCACAAATAATTTTTCTTTTTAGTTCACATTATTATCCTTTGTTCACTGAGCAAGAGGGTATTTTTAATTTATTTTTATGATCTTTCTAGATAAATATATGGATTTTTGAAGTTCAGGCATTTAAATAAATCCAAAAAATCCATAGTTTTCTACTTAAACACGCGGTGCCACCTCATCCTCCTCTACGTCAAACTTTACACACGACGCTTCGTTATTCAACGCTGACAACCACCTCAGCTGCCACACGACCCGCCTTTCCATTTCAAGTGTTCGTTTGGCTTGATCTCCTCTATCCATTGAATAAACACACGATCAAACGACTCTCTTTCATCGTCCCCAAGTGACCTAACCCTTGATTCGTTCACACTAAAACCTTAAGGTCTCGAGCTACACTCAACCAAATCACATGGGGTTTGTTCCAAAACCTTCATCTAATCAAGATGAGCATATTTATATACCTTATACAGTATGAAATACAGTAAATATGTATGGAGAATCAAAATAGGCTCAAATTAGGGTTGAGGTTCAATACCTTTGTCTAAGAGGGGAGGCCTCAATCAGACAGTTGTGGTAGCTTCGATTGGGTCCAACAAAGCTCCAGATAAATTCCTATGCCCAGGTGAATTTTTTAGATATTATTTTGATTGAAATTGATTTCAGGTGTTGGTCTAGAGCTATGTTAGAGATTGTTTAGGATGGGGCTTTTGTGGGGACTCAACTCCTCTCACTGAGGAGATGGTGTGTGCACAGTTAATTAGAGCTTGGTGGAGTGTGGAAATGTGGGGAAATCTGTTCTTATTTTCCCTGAATTTTGAACTCAAAATTGAGCTCTCATAGAGGAATCCAGAGGGAGGAAATGGTGGGCTTGAGCTTAGGA
This sequence comes from Phalaenopsis hybrid cultivar, assembly GCA_002079205.1. Classification (NCBI taxonomy): domain Eukaryota; kingdom Viridiplantae; phylum Streptophyta; class Magnoliopsida; order Asparagales; family Orchidaceae; genus Phalaenopsis; species Phalaenopsis hybrid cultivar. Next base: position 197,193 of record JXCR01046217.1, on the reverse strand, counting down.
GTTCTTGGAGAGTGTTTGAAAGCAATTGGGTAGAGTCTGCCCAAGGAAATTGGCTTGCCTTATGTTTTGGCCATGGAGGAGGGGTTTAAATAAAATGGCTTAAGGTGGCTGTCAGGGCCAATTAGTGGGTGCTAAACAATGCTTATGTGGAGGGTTTAAAAGTGCCAATGCCAATTGGAATTGACAAGCTGAGATGGGTGAGTTTAGGTTTGGATGGAGGCATGAGACTCTTAATTTTGGTATTTTCCGGTGACTAGGGTGGCTAGCTAGAGCAAGGGATATGGTCAGGCAACCATGTGAGCCAGGGGGAGGTTTAATTATTAACCTCTAATGGTTTGGTATGATGGCAATGATTTCTTGGTTTAGGCCCAAAATTGATAAAATCCCCTAAATCAAGGGGTTATTGGTCCATAGCTTCCATAGAGTGAGCTAGTTGGGTTAATCCTGGTCACTAGGATCCATTTGGTGGCTTTGGTGTCATTACTTTGGTCACTTTGGCATTACTTAGTCAATTTTGGTGCTTGGGTTCAATTTGGGTTAAATTTTTGTAAAGTTGGGTTTGGGTTAAGCTAGCCAAGACATTGATCATAATTTATTGATTAATTTTATGTGGATGATTGTCATGAGGGGTTTATAAAAGATTTGAAGTGATTTTGAATTTATTTGGAGGTTCAATTTGAGGGATTTTGGGCACTTGATCAATTTGGGAATGTTGGGCTAAACTTGGGTTTAGGTTAGGCTAGAGTTGGGTTAAGTCCAAATTAAGAGTACAAAATGGTCTATGGGAATGTCATGAAGAGTTCTCAAAATTAATTGGGTGTCAATTTTTGTATTAGGGTATTCAATTTGGTGGAATTTGGGCACATGGCTAAATTAGGGTAAATTTAGAAATTTTGGATTTGGGTTGAAATTGAGTGAAATTGAAGCTTGATCAAGGTCAATTGAGGGTCCAATTTGGTGTGTGGAGGTGTTTTAAAGATTTTATAATGCATAATTGTGGCAATTGGAAAGATTTGGTGGTTCAATTGAGTGGGATTTAGTTTTAGGCCAAATTGGGGCTTTTTTATTTGAGTTGAAATTAGACTCGAATGTGGGTCATTTATACTTGGATTTGGTTTGAATTGAGTTTGATCATGATGAATTTGAATTTAGAATTGAAATTGGGGGGAAATTGGGGTCAAATTGATGGACATTTAGGGTGAATTTAGGAAAATTGGGCCTTTGAGGGCAATTTGAAGCTTTTGGTCAAGTTGATCAAATTAGGTTTAATTAATTAAGTGTAACTGAGTGAAATAGCTCTAGACCAACACCCAGGGCAAACCCTAAGGCCATGCAGTCCTATGAGAACTCCCTTTGAGCTCCCCCATATTGACCCCCCTACCAAGTGCTAGAGGTCAGGACCATTATGTGGAACTTCAAGTTGAGCAGAGAAGAACTCCAAGTGCCCAATAGGCTTTAAGCTCCAATTATACTGGTAAGTCACAAGTCTTCCCAAAAATTAATCTATACATGGACATTCCTATAGGTGACATACAAGATGTCTTGTATACCCATAATGCAGTATCTAATCTAGCAGACCAATCCATTTTATTAGAATTCGCGCTTTTTTTCAAAATTATTTTAATTTCACGATTAGATACTTCTGTAAAACCACTAGTATGGGGATAATAAGCAGTTGCTATTTTATGCATTATATTATATTTTTCCACCAACCTTGCAATTGTTGCATTTTTAAGATGAGATCCTTCATCGGTAATGATTACTCTCAGCATTCCATATCTTGTAAAAATATTTTTAATTAAAAATTTTGAAACACTCTGAGCATCACATCGAAGTAAAGTGATTGCTTCAATCCATTTTATAACATAATCCACTGCAATTAGAATGTACGCATTTCCAAATGAAGGTATAAATGATCCCAGAAAATTCAATCCCCGTGCATAAAAAATTTTAAATTCAAAATTATAATTTAGAGGCATTTCATGTCTTTTTTAAATATTACCTACTTTTTGACACTAATCACATGTTTTTGCTAATAAAATTCGAATTGCAAAATGTTATAAATAATTCTATCATTTCCAAAATGACCTCCAAATTCATAAAATGAAATTTATGGATAATTTCATAAATTTCTTTATAAGGCACACATCATGTCATTATCTTTGCATTGTTTGTACAAATATGGTTCATCCCAAAAATAAGATTTTGCATCATGAATGATTTTTTTTCATGTTATTTTGCTAGTCCATATAGTAGAATACCACTAACAATATAATTCACAATATCAGCAAATCATGGTATTTCCCATCCTTTTACAACATAAAGTAGTCACTAGGAAAAGTTTCATTAATTTCTTTTTCCAAATCAAGTGTTTCTTCATGTTCTAGCCTAGATAGATTATCAATAATTTGATTATCAGTCTCTTTCCTATCGACTACTACAAAATCAAACTTTTGCATCAAAAGTACCCATCTAATTAATTTTTATTTCACATCCTTCTTTTGCATTAAATATTTAATAACCAAGTGGTCAGTATGCACTACACATTTAGCTCCAATTAGATATGACCTAAACTTATCAAAAGCATAAAAATAGCTAATAACTCTCTTTCAATAGTGGTGTAATTAATTTGAGCATCATAAAGAGTCTTACTAACATAGAAAATAACTTTAAAAATCTTCTCATATCTCTTCCCTAAAACAGCTCCAATTGCATAATCACTAGCATCACACATTAATTCAAAAGGTTTCTCTCAATCAGGTGAAACAGTTATAGGAGGAACGATCAATTTTTCCTTTAAAGTTTCAAAGACTTTAATCTTGGTTAAAGTCAAATTTTGTATCTTTTTCCAGAAGTTGGCACAAAGGCTTAGTAATTTTTGAAAAATCTTTCATTTATTGCCTGTAAAATCCAGCATGTCCTAAAAGCTCCTAACTCCACTTACAATAGTAGGTGGAGGTATGTTTGATATAACCTGAGTCTTTGTAGGATCTACTTCCAGGCCATTTTCTGAAATTTTATGCCCATGCACACTTCCTCCTACAACCATAAATTAACATTTTTTTCAATTTAATACGAGATTAGTCTTTTCACATTATTCTAGAACTTTATTTGAATGATTTAGATATATTTCAAATGAAGTTCCAAATATAGAAAAATCATTCATAAAGATTTCAACTCCTTTTTAATTTATATCACTCAAAATTGACATCATACATCGTTGAAATGTTGCAGGTGTATTACATAATCCAAAGGGCATTCGCTAAAAAGAAAAAATTCCATAAGACATAATAAATATTATTTTCTCTTGATCCTCTGGAGCAATAGGTATTTGATGATAACTGGTGTATTCATCTAGAAAATAAAAATATTTGTGCCCAACCAACCTATCCAACATCTAGTCCAAAAATTTAATGGAAAATGATCCTTCCTGGTGATAAAGCTTAATTTTATATAATTTATGCAGATCCTCCATTGAGTGACTTGTGATGTTGGTATTAATTCATTATTTTCATTTGTCACTACATTCGCACATCCTATCTTTGGAACATAGAGAATTAGACTCAACCAAGTACTATCTGAAATATGATATATTATTCTAGCATCTAACCAATTTAAAATCACTTTTTTGATAACTTATTTCATTATATGATTCAATCTCCTTTGAGGATCAACTTTTGGTTCATTTTGATCATCCAATAATTTTTATGCATACAGATTGAAGGACTAATTCCTTTAATATCAGCTAATGTCCATCTAAAGGCTTTCTTATATTTTTTCAAAGTTTCCAACAACTATTGTTCTTGCATATCAGTTAGTTCTGAGGATACTATAATAGGTAATGTAAATAAATCTCATAAGAATGCATACTTTAAATGTGTAGGAAGAGTTTTCAGTTCTAGTTTGGGAGGTTTCTCAATAGATGAAATCAAATTCTTGTTACTTTCGAACTAACATTTCAATTTTTTCTTGTACATAATTTAAATCTTCATTACTCACTTTCGTAGATTCATCTTGAATTTTATCCTCATCTTCATATTATACATATTATTTTTCAAATTTCTTTTCGAATGTCTTATTGAAATATTTATGGCTTAAATATTTGTTGATATTCATTCTGAAGCATTCAATCTCTTGCTCTTTTGCAAAGTATCTCATTGATTTTGCAATATTAAATGTAACATCTTGATCACTAACTCTAATAGTTAGTTCTCCTTTCTGCACATCTATCCAAGCTAGTCCAGTGGCAAGGAATGGTCTTCTTAAAATGATAGAAATTTCTTTATCTTCCTCCATATCTAATATAATAAAATCCATATGAAATATAAATTTATCAACTTTTACCAAAACATCTTCTATAACTCCTTTAGAATATGAAATCAAACGATCAACTAACTGAAGAGTTACAGTTGTAGGTGAAATATCTCCTATACCCAACCTTTTGAAAACTGATATTGACATAAAATTAATACTAACTCCTAAATCACATAAAGGTTTTCCAAAAAATCTTTCGACAATAGCATATGGAATAGTAAAACTTCCATGATCTTTGAGTTTTTTAGAAAACTTTTTCTGAATTATAGCACTACACTCCTCACTGAGTGAAACAGTTTCATTGTCTACAAACTTTCTTTTTCTTATTAAGTATATCCTTTATGAACTTCACATAGCTTGGCATTTGTTCGAAGTCTTCAATAAATGGAATGTTTATCATTAATTTCCTCAATATTTCTAAAAATTCTGAAAATTGGTTATCTCTATTTTTCTACTTCAATCTTTGAGGAAATGGAGGTGGTGGTATTTCTACTATAATTTTCATTAGTTTAATAGGACATTCTAACTCAAAATGAAAATCTTCACCATATCTTTCATTTTTCACCTCATCTTTTTCAACTTCCACATGCACTTCTTTTTGAACTCTGGTTTCCAATTCTTCTCTTCTAAGTTGAATAACCTTAGTTTTCTCTTTGTTCTGATCATTTGGATTTACTTCAACATTACTAGGCAACGTTCCTGGAGTTCTATTGCTAAGTGCAGTAGCAATACATCCTAATTGATTTTCCATGTTTCTAATTGCAGCTCCTTGACTTTGTAATTGGCTTCCTATTTACAATATCAATTCTTCCATTGACAACTTTTTCACCTTAAAATTATTAAAACTTGGAGGGTAATAATGTTTATAAGTTGGATTTCCTTGATTGTTGGCATTCCCCAATGGGTTTGCCGCATTTTTTCCTCATTGCAGATATACAGGATTAGAGTTATTGTTATTCCAACAAAAATTTGGATGATTCTTCCAACCAGGATTATAATAATTGACATAAGGATTATTAGAATGATTAGTTATAGCATTTAAGGTCTCATAAGAAGATTGAGATTTTATCATTTTTCCCAATGAGTTTTCCTTAAGGACAGGTGATGTCTAAGAATAATTCATTCCATTTTGATCTATCTTCTTTGATATAGTAGTTATTAAGGCAGCTAACATAGATATTGCATCAGAATTATGAATACTAACTACTCTTTTTGGATTTACCCTTTCAGAGGGACATTCAAAATTATTAGTAGCCATCTCTTCAATTAAAGAATATACTTCATTGAATGGTTTTGACATTAATAATCCATCAGCAGCAGCGTCAATTATCAATCCAAGAAATCCAACCAATCTATTATAAAAAGTTTAAATTATAACCAATCTAGCAATGAATGATGTAGACACTTTCTAACGATATCCTTAAATTTTTCCCAGGCTTCATAAATTGATTCCCCTTCAAACTGACAAAAAGATATAATATCATTTCTAAGCTTAGCAGTTTTTGAAGGTGGAAAATATTTAGATAAATTTTTTTGTGATAAGTCTTCCCAAGTTCTGATAGATTCAGGTGCTAACGAGTTTAACCATATCCTAGCTTTATCCCTTAGTGAAAAAGAAAAAAGTCTAAGTCTAATGACATTATTTGACACTTTATCATATTTAAAAGTAGCACACAATTCTAGAAAACTAGCAAGGTGTAAGTTAGAATCTTCAGTTGATGTTCCTCCAAAATGATTATTTTGTACCATTTGGATAATAGTACACTTAAGCTTAAATTAATTGCCGACCACAGCAGGGTTTTGTATACTCAAATGAATTTCATCTGTTGTAGGATTAGCATAATCTCTTAAAGGTTTCTGATAATGTTCATTTTCATTTCCACATTACTTGAGTTGCATGCCATTTTTCTAAGATGATCTATCTCTTTTTTTTATTTTCAAATTTTTCTAATAGTTCTTTCTAACTCCAAATCGTAAGGTACCATTTCTTCAGATCTTACACTATGCATAAATAAACACAATAAATAATTAAAATCAGCAAACACACTAAAATATGAAAATATTTTAATTAAACTACAAACACTTTTTTTTAGTTTAAAAATAAAAAAAGTAAAATTATTAAATAACTTACTAATACGTTCATTACTTCCCCGGCAACGGCGCCAAAAACTTGATGCAGACCGATTTAGTGTGTTTTTTTGCAAATATTTTTCAAAATTAATACACATGATAGATAAAATAGTAAATATGCAATTTAAACCCAACAAAAATAACTTTAGTGAAAAATAGTTTTATCTTTTAAAAAACCTTTAAACTATCAAATTCCCTAAAAATAATGCAAGTATACGTATCGCTCAAGTAATAAAAGGCTCTAATAGAGTCCTAGATATCGATTTTATAGGGAAGTTGGAAATGCTTATCAATAAATTCTTAAGATTATAATGTAAAATACAATTTAAACTACAAAAGTGAAGTACGAAATTTGAGTCTATGTTAATGAGTGAANTATATATATATATATATATATTATTGTGCTAAATTGGAGCAATTTTAATTTTAACTCTCTTCCAAGTCCCTAAAGAACATTGACTAATCCATTGTTTGGTTACTAATTCCATGATTAGGCTAGGAGGATATCGGCTGCCACTCTAGAGCTCCCATTACTCCCTCACCTAAGAGCTAACAATCTTGAATTAGTTTCCAATCAACTGGACCAAATTGGGAATTTTAATCTATCACCTTAAAATCTCCAATGCTCCATCCAACAAAGTATATTTCCTTATTTATTTGCACTCAACCCCATGGATGACATCCTCTCCCATTGAATAAAATGTGATTCTCCCCAAGTTATAGAAATTATAGCCCTTTCAGAACATCTGTTTCTCAACACATTTTAACATTTCAATTGGCCAGATCAAAAAGTAAATGAAGATTGGAGTTCAAATCATAAAAAATGTCAATTTAAAACCGTATAAAATAAAATCATTTCTTCACAAAGCCCTATCTCAAAGTAGGGAGAAGGATAAAAAGATTACTCAAAATTCATGAGAAGGATATGAAAAAACACAAATTTCACATATAAAAATAAGTTTACAAAACAAAAAAATAAAAGAACACAACTTATCTCACAATCCTTCCGAAGCAAATCCCTAGAAGTTCTCTTCAAGCATTTTCACTCCTTACAAGCACTTTCAATTCCGTTTTAGAAAAGTAATGAAAGAGAAATCTCTCACCTTCCCTCTCCTCTTATAATCATTGAAGAAAATCTTCAATCCCTTAACTCTCTCTCTCTCTCTTGCCTTCTTCGAAAATATCTTGCACGCCTCCTCCAAAAATCTTTTTTTTGCAAGCCCTGGACTTTCCTCTCTTTTATTAGAGGTTGCCTCTCTCCAAAAAGAATTCAAAATTCCCTCCAAAACTCTTTTTAAAAGTCAACCATTTTGAATTCAAAAGACTTATCTATTGATCCAAGAGGCAGATCCCTTCATAAAAGAACTTTTCAAAGTTTCTAGATGTATTGAATCAATCCATAAGGGTTTTTAAAACAAGTGTCCCTTTCAAAATTAATGCAAAATTTGTCTTGAACCACCTTAAACCACAAAAAGTCATCTCTGGTGTTTCACGCGCCAACTCTCTGTCAAATGGTGCTTCAGGCACCAGTTATGGCGCTTCAGGCGCTAACTCTTTGTAAAGTGGCACTTCAGGAGCTAGTTTTGGGGCTTCAGGTGCCAGAATCTCAAAATTTGTTATTTTGGCTCCAAATTTTGTCCTTTTTGCTACTTTTGATCTAAATGCATAAAATTGATATACCTGCAACAAAAATATTAAAATACCCTTCTTTAAAGTTCAATATCACCAAAAATAAGAATAAAAAGTATACTTAAAACAACATATTATTTTGGTGTATCAATCATCCACACTAAAATGCTTTGATCTCACTTGATACTCAACCAAATCACCACAGTCTATTCTTGTAGCTTCATCTAATTGAGACGAACACATCCAAGCAGCTAGATACATATGAAATGAAACTTTCCTTCACAATTAATGAAACTGAAGATGTTTTTAGGGGTTTCATATTATACCTTAGCTCAAGAGGTGGGGCCTCGATTAGGTATTTGTGCAAGCTTCTTTGTGGTCCAATAAACCTCTTCAAAGTGTTAGTTTCCTCCGGTATGGGGTCCAAGTATTATTTTGATCAAAGGGTGGTGCAACCTTGGTCTAGAGGTGGGTTAGAGGGCTCAATAGATTGGTATTTTCAGTTGGGAACTTCCTCGTTATGTTTGAGGAAGCTCGGGAATGGTTTAATTTGAGCTTTTATGAAGTATAATGGAGTGAAAAAAAATCCTGGATATGGGTGATCAAATTGAGCTTGGACAGCGGACTTCAGTGGTTGGAAATGGTAGGATTGAACTCAACAAGGCTGTAGGAAGCTCTGTGAGCAATTTGGAAGGCTCTCCCCAAGCAATTGGCACCACTCTCTCCATGGTTGTGAGAGGGGCTCAATTTATAACCATGGAATTAAGGCTGAATTGGCCAAGTCAGGGGGTGGAGAAGGAACCTTAGGTGGAGGGATAAACGGTGCAGTTCACTAATGGGGGTGAGCCACATTGGATAGGTAGAAATTTGGGTTTGAACCAAAGAGGGGCTCCTCAATTTTGGCTTTTTCAGCCACTAGGCCTGCCGGCCTGGCTAGGGGAGGTCGCTAGCTAGCTCAGGGAAGGTCGGGGAAGTTTTAATGGTGATTAGTTTCAAGGTTTAATGACTGATAGCATGGGATAGAGATCTTAGCCAAATTAGGGTAAGTGGCTCGTTAATCCAACGGACCCTTGGTCAATGTCTTGAAAATTGGGTTTGGCTGATTTGATTAGCATCCAAGGAGGCTAAACATGGTAGGAAAGGATCAGACTTAGTTGATGCAAAATATTTAAGATGATTTGGGGCTTAGAGTCAAAATTAGGGTTTAGCCAAAAATTGGATTTGTGCTTCGCTTGGGCTAAGTTTAAAAATTATTTGAAGGGTCCAAATGGTCCATGGGGATGTCATGAAGTGTTTAAGAGATAAAATTGGGGCGATTAAATTGGTCTCAAGGCTTAATTAAATGGACTTTTGAAGTTAGGTCCATCTGGGGCATTTAATTTGGACATGGGTTTAAGTTAGGCAAGGTTTTGGATCTAGATCAATTGAGGGTTCAAATTGATCTAAGGGAATGTCATGAAGACTTTATAATCCAAAATTGTAGGAATTGTTAGGGAGTTCAATTTGATGGGATTTTGGCTTATAGTCAAATTTGGGGTTTAAATTGGGCTTGGAATTTGATTTTGAAAATAAGTTTATATCAGCTTTAATTTGGGTTCAATTAGTTTTATACTTGATGAAATTGAGTTTAGATTTGAAGTAGGAAATTTGTAACCAATTTTGTGAAAATTGGGGATGATTAGGAGACTTTAGGCATTTAGGGACAAAATTGGGATTTTGGTCAAAATTGGTCAATTTGTCTAAATTGGGTCCAATGTTTGGCTAGGATTTGTTTTGGCGATTTTTAGAATGATTTTGGAGGTTTTGAGAATTTTTTAGCCATGAGGGATATTTTAGTATTTTTTGCAAATGTAGGGGTACTTTGGGAATTTTAGAAATTTTACGGTGTTTTGGGCAATTTGGGTGATTTGAAATGGTTTGAAATAATTTGTGGACAAAGTTTGAGGATTTTGGAAATTTTTTAAAATTTACGTTTTCAGGGGCAATTTGGTAATTTTGGAAAGTTGGAGGCAAAAGGCCAAAATTAGGAATTTGGGTAGGACGGGGTAAATTGAAGATGCTAATTATAAAACTACCCTTATGGTGCCATGAGACTAAGGTAATCCCTATTTTGGATCCTCAATGTGTCGGTCTTAGCCAAACCCTAGCCTAGAGCTAAGGGTTTGGGGGACCATCCACATGAGTTTCCAAAAGAGTGGGGAAGTAGGCTAAGCTTGCTTGGTTAAGGGTTTTAGCTTATGAGTGAAGGTGAGGGGTTTAAGTAAGTGTGTGCAAGATTAACCAAGACCACACCACCCAGGGTTAAACCCTAAGGCCAAACAATCCTGTGTGGACTCTTCTTGAGCTCCCCCATGTTAGCTCCACCTATTAAGTGCTAGAGGTTAGAACCAACATGTGGAACTTCAAGAGAGTAAAGAAGCAATTGGAATTTCTAATGGTGAGGGTTCCCTTACTAGTCCTTTAGTAATAGTCAACAAGAAAGTCATATGGCTAGACCCTAGGCCTTTAAGGAAGAAAAGCTAGACCTCAACAAAAAGTCACGTCAACATTTTCCTTTTAGTCTAAGCGATACTTTTCTATCACACGATAAACCTGAAGCATTCCTCTACTTCAACCAACCAACATAAATTCTACTAATAACATCTTCATCAATATCACCATCAAGTTGAACAATAGCCCCCAAATATCTAAAGTGTTCACACCTTTTTATAATTTGATCACTCATAGTTACAACTCTGTCACTAGAGCAACTACTACTAAGATTACATTCCATGCATTCAATTTTAGTTCAACTCAAACGAAGTCCTTTAGTCTCAAATTTATACCTCCATAATTTAAGTTTTTTTAGCTTTTTCTCTAGTCTTATCCACAAGAAGGTCATTAGAGAAAAGCATACACCAAGATAATCCTCCTATTAAGGTACAACAAAAGTAAGGACTTAAAGCCAATCCCTAATGTAATCCAATTGAAATAGGAAAATATTTGATCAATCCTCCTATTCAAATACAAGTAATAGTTCTAGTATACATATCTTTAATGACTTGAATATAACTCATATCAACACCTGTCTTTTCTAAAACTCTCTAAAGGATATCTCTTGGAACCTTATCGTAAGCTTTTTCTATATCAATAAAAATCATATGTAGATACTTCTTATTCTCTCTGAACTTCTCCATCAAACCTCTCAATAAATGTATAACTTCAATATTAGATTTGCCCGGCATAAATCCAAATTGATTATGAGAAATCTTTGCAATATGTCTTAACCTATTTTTAGTTACCCTCTCCCATAATTTTAAATTATGACACATCAACTAAATTCCTCTATAATTTGCACACTCTTTTGCATTCTGATGCCCGACTGCAGTTACTCAATAATTTTAATTCAGAAATATGGCCAAAAGCTTGACTCATTTATATTTTTAGGGGGTAGTGTGCAAAATTAAATATTATATTAAGTTGATAAATTAGTTTACACACTAGAGGCACTACACAAGTATACGTATCATTTTAAATAATATAGGGCTCTAATAGGGTTATATGTATCGATCTCATAAGGATAGGCAAAACTCTTATAGGATTACTTTAGTAAAACTGTCTTTAAATTGTAGTTAACTTATATAAGAAATGATAAGAAGTTTTTATGTATTGCCTAATCCTAGAGAATTAAAAGGAATGATACGTATGCTAAGAAAATACAGCATGTAAATGCAAGATATTGTAAAAAGGCTAAAATGTAAAGTTACCACTGAGCAATTCTAAACCAACAATGTATAGAAGAGTTCAAATTTGTATAAAACATCTTTTCCCTTGTAATAAGTTTTTAATCAATGTAGGAATAAAATAATTTTAAATATAATTATTATTTTGTGCTATATAGGATCATACCTATTATTTATCCTCTCTCGAGTGCATAAAGAATATTAGTTAATCCAGAGTTTAGTCCTTAAACCATGGTTAGGCTGGGAAGATACTAGCTCTCACTCTAGAGTTCCCACTTACCCCTCACTTGAAGGCTAACATCCCGCTTTAGTTTCCAAACATCTGAACGGAATTGGAGATTTTAGTCCATCACTCTAAAACCTCAAATTTTACGCCTATCAAAATTTATTTCTTTATATATTTGCACTTAATCCCATGGACTACATTCTCATCCATGAAACTAAATGTGATTTTTAATTTATTATGGAAGCATAGCCTTTGTTGGGTCACTATTTTTCAAAATATATTTTAACAGATCATATGGCTAGATCAATAAGTAAATTAAGCATAAAGTTTGAATCATCACAATTTATGAAATTCAAAGCACTTCTACTTAATTTCATTCCTACACATATTTATTCCTTATTGCAGGGAGAAAGATAAAGGAAACTACTCATATCTCATGGGGAAGAAACAACAACTCATGGATTTGTAGATAAAAATAAGTTTACAAAACAAGACTAAGTAAAATAAACAAAGTACACAACTTATCCAAAGCTCCTTTGAATCACTTACTCTCCATATAATTGCACTCAAATCTCACTTAGAACTGTAGTGAAGAAGATCTCTCACTTCTCCTCTTCTCCTCCAAATCTAAGCAAGCCTCCAAGACTTTCCCCTCTCTAAGGAGTCTCCCCTTCTCTCTAAAATAACTCTCCTTTCTCTCTTAAAGAACCCCTCTTTGAATCTCTAGAAGTCTCTTTTAATAGAGCTCTCAAAATCTCCAAGAGTTTCTTTAAACACCCCTTCAAAATTGGTCCACATTCATTGAATTTTCTAAACAACCGCCTTTGGCGCCTAGGCGTCAGGATCTCTATTTTTTGGCACCTATGCACCAGATCTTGACACCTAGGTATCGATAAACATTGGTTGCTTTGCTTCTTTTGACTCCAATTTGTTCTATTTTTCTCTATTTGCTCCATTTAGTGTACCTACAACCAAAAATATCAAATATAAATTTCATTAAAGCTCGATATCATTAAAAATATGCATTAAATGTACAAATAAAAGTAACATATTTTACGCATGCCACATTCCCTTTATTCTTAAAAATGGGTACCAAAATACTCTTCCTCTACTCCTTATGCATCTTTTTAATTTTTAATTTAACATTTTTGACTTTAGTTAGTCACAAAACTCTCAAATCTCATAAATATTTCCACACTTCAATTGGGATATCATCAGGTCCTATCGATTTTCCACCTTTGATTTTCTTTAATGCCCCCCTCAAATTCTTTTCATTAATGTGGTGGTAAACATGAAACATTTTATTATTATTAACGATATTAAGATCACTGAGGTCAATCATATTTTTAAAAACTTCATTAAAAAATTTATCAAAATAACTCACCCACTAATGTTGAATATCTTTTTCTATGAAAGGCAACACACTTGAATATCTTTTTCTAAGAAAAGCACATATAATAATAATAATAATAATAATTTGTTTAGGAAAATATTTTTTATCAATATTTTATTAAAAATGTTATCATTAATAATATTCATAATCTTATTATATTTAAGAAATTTTATTTTCAAGTTTTAGATAAAAATATAATTTTTAATCTAAATGTGATGTTATTTCAAGAAAAAAAATATTGTATGAATTTTATTAATCACAAAATAGATATATTTTTTTTATTCTAGAAATTAAATTGATTAATTATATAGTAATCATTTTTATTAAATGTAATTGGTTATATCATTATATAAATCACATATCAAATTTAATAATTTATGAGTTACACGAGTAACCTTTCTGGCTCTAACTAAAAATAGTTTTTCCATGCTTGCATTACTTTTAGTCCCACATCTCAAAGATGCATGCACTAATTGATATTTAAAGGAAGCGTAGAAAGTAAAGCAAACTGCAATAATTCCGAGCAACTAGACACCTTTTTAAGACAGGTGTGCAACACACAAAAAATTTGAACGTGAAATTGGTCTCAGCTCAGTGGCTACATTTGTGGTTCAATTGATTTTTGAACGGTTCGATGTGAGATATGGGTTTTCCAGTCCAATTTTTAAAGCCTTGGTTTCCTTGCCTTTTTTTTTGTATACCTTCTCTTAGTTGTTTTATTTTCTTGGTAGGTCTTTTTGTTGTTTTGATTTATTTTTATTTATGTTAGAGTTTATCTTTCTTTCATTTCAGTTGAATGTGTGTATTTATTTATGGCTTGTTTTTGTGGTTGCTTCCTTGTTCCTTTTCTTCTTTATTGTTGTTGTTGGATCTCTTTTTTTATATAGTTTTTAATTATTAGTGGTTTTTATTTTGTTTTCATTTTTTTATATATTTTCTATTCTTAATCTTTTCATTATGCTTATATTGGTTTTGAGCTTTAATGATTTCAAGTTATTTATTAAGATTCAGTCATATTTTTGAATATTTATAATCTTTTGATTTTAAATATTCATGATTTCTATTTGAAAATTTAATGATTGTTGTAGGTAAGTTCTGAGTTTTATTTTTTGGTTTTTGAGAATCTTTTTTTTTATTTCTAGTAATGCTTTTGTTGGTTTGTTGTTTGATTTCTATTTCTTGGTGTTGTGTTCTTTTTTTTCTCCTTTTATTGTTAGTTTACTATCTTAGTTTCATTGTATTATATTTTTTTCCGCATTTCTACATCATCCTGCTCTTCTTTGTAGTTTTTATTTTGGAGATATGTATTAACTGAATTTGCAAACTTTCTCATCTTTGATGAATAGTTTGCATTATTGCTACTTTTCAACATTTTTCCTAACAGTTTTCTAGCTCGGTTGAAGTTGTTATTTTATGAAATTGATAGTTTTAGGTTCATATTTTTGTTTTGTTTGGTTCTCCTTGGCTTAGTTGTAGTTTATGCTATTTTTATTGTTTTCTATTATATTGTTACGTTAGATTTTGAGTTGTTTTCTTGTATTTTACCTTTACAAAAAAAAAACAACGATGAATGGTTGTTACCACACATGCGAAGTAACAATTTTACTCTTCCGATAGTGAAAATTTTCCATAAGTAGTTCGGCGCAACTTTATGTGGGGACTTCTAATAAAATGCTACCACATGGAGGATATTGTCGGGTTATTGACATGAAACTATGAAGGATATTTGAAGAAGGGTTATTGTGAGGTTAATGCAGAAGGTTATTGAAATGAAACAACAAAGGTTATTGGAGTGGAACCATGAAGCATATTGGGGGTTATTAGGGAGTTATTGAGGAGTTCATGTGACGTTATTAGAGTTAATGCCCTAATAACCTATTAATAACCCCCCAATAAAGCTCCCAAATAACCTCTATGGTTCCACTTCAATAAACTTTGTGGATTCACTTATAGTTTTTTTTAGGTATGGATCCGCTCTTACTTAGGGTATTTTTGGGGTAGCTACAGATTATTTATAATCTATTGATAAGCATATTATCCTGACAATCTGATAATCTGCAGATTATCACGATAAGCTGGTCTGTTGTTTGGGGGAGTTTGTTCAGAACAACTTATTTGTAGTTGTTGTTGGATAAATGACCATTATGCCCTTGTTTAGTGATGTTGTTTGCAACATAACTGTATGGGCAAAATAATAGATAAAACAGAAGTCACAAACCATTATTGATCAGTTCAAAAAAAATGACATAACATGCTCAAAATCTCGTCAGTATCAAAAGAAATAAAATAAAGAGAAACATAATTACAACTACAATTAAAAATATTAAAATGTTTAATTTAAAATTCTGACGACATCTGTCCTCAGCTGCACTGTCCTCCTGGGAAACCATCGTACCTCAATCACTGTTGACAGTGGGATATGTCAGAATGTCAGTCCAACAGAAGAAACTGCATCACTTTGAAATGCCCATGCGAAAACCATAGAACTATCTTCCACTGTTGTGAGGCTGATGTGACGTAAGTAAGGGAGTCCATATTCTGTAATAACACAACACAACTTGGGAGGTCCCTGAAATCTTAGAGTTCATGTTGCTACAGAGATAAAAAAACAAAAAATCATGTATTATATTAGAAAATTAAATTAATTTATATTTTGATACAAGAGAACCAAACTAAATGAAAATCATTTTGAACTAAAAAGCATAAAAAAATATGAGTATGTGGTCTCAGACAAGTAACTACACCAACCCACACGTTTGTCACTACAACAAGATAGTGGACATCAAAAAATATGAGTTCTTGGTTGCCTTTAACCCATAGGGATGATCGTTCTAGGATACATGTGCCTATCACTAGAAAAAACCATCTAATAGATCCTCATATACCATTGCACTAAAATTAAGAGAGGACCTAGGTTGTCTTCTTTAGGATTTCACATGCAATACCAGCAGGATACAATCATCCTGTGAAAGATGTGCATATCACCAAAAAAGGCCATCCACATAAATCCTCATAATCTAATACACCCAAAATAAGTGAGGATATTAGTTGTCTTTGTTATAAATACACATGCAGCACTAGATAACAACAATGAACCGACCATCCAAAAGAACTCATAAGGCCATATTTTTTATCATTCATCACTAACCCACACACCCATAAAAAAAAAATTTCAAACACGTCATTCTTATATATTCTAAATTATAAATGAAATAAATGAAATTCATAATAAAATCTAAATTCACAATATAACGAAATACATGCAAATAAAAACCTATAATCTAATAAATAAAGAAGGGTGAGTGAATCGGCAGCCACTGGTAGCATCTATGATAGTGACCACCACAATATGCACCTATTTGGGAAATGGATACGATGGCATATCACGTAGGATGACTCATTTCTTCTTCCAAAACCCAAATGTTCTTCAATAACTCTGCATAAGGAGGAGTGACGTTTGTTAAACTTTTTTTTTCTACGGACGGTTCCACTTGCTCTCTCAAAATCAGAAATATGATATATGGTGTCTGGATAGTGCTTCAGGTAGCCTCTTTGCATTGGATATCCAACATCAACCAAATAATATTTTTCTGTTATGAAAAACACTATTAATTACAAATAATAAATATAAGTAATAGTTTTACATAGCTAAACAAACCTAAAAGCGAGTGAAGGAAACATTGTGTTATATTCCTAGTTCTATAGGAAAAAAACGACTATCATGTGAACTCCCTTCCTATCTCGCCATTACAAATGTGAAGTATATGTTGAAATCACATACTGTCATGAAATTTTGGGTAGTTATACCACTTGGACCAATGTACGCAAACTTTTTGTGGCTGGGTAGTAGGGCATCAACGTGTGTATCGTTGACTGCCCCAATGCAGTTTTGTTTTGCTTCGTTAGAAACTCATTACAATATGAAGTGAACGTAATGCACTGATAAAACTTACCTTGAAATATGGCATGTAACGGGGATCATTGGAAATTTATTCAGAATTAGTAGTGAAGGATGGATCCTCTGGCTTAATGATTTGCAATGCTAAGCTAACAAGTGCTTGTACACCTTTGAAGAATTATCGGTTAATTGTTTCTAAGGAATGTTGAAATTGCTCCAAAGCTCCTCTAAAAGACACGTTCTGTGATAGAATGTATAATGTTATAGCCAACACCTCCCTATTTGTCGTTCTACAAGAACCTTGGGGTCGTGGTTAAGACATAACTAGTGAAGAGATCCATAAAAAATGGGTGTATTTTTTCAAAAAATATTGTTGAACCTTATCAAATGTCTTGAAAGCATCTCACCCGCCCATTTATCCCCAGCAAAGGAGGACGTCATGTGTGGTATTCGACTAGTGGTGGAGCGGCAGTGCTCCAACAACAATATCGCAATAGCTGCAGCAGTTCATGTCATTCTTTTATGTCGTTTATGTTGTTGATCCATCCTAAAGGAAAAAGTTATTAGGATAAAATAAATTGTGGAGAAATAGTAGCAACAAAATGAAATAATTAAAATATCAAGGACTACAAAGCACATAAATGAATTACATATTTATTCCGGAGAATAAATAAAACTGTTGAAAAGTAAATACAAAAAAAAACTAGTGACGTCAACATATAAAACAGACTCATTCTTCCACCAAAACATGCAAAAATTCAATGCGCAGTTTGGGTCGCAGGGCCATGAATATATGCATACAGGTAGGGTCCTCATGTTTTTTTTGTGTATTTTGCATGAAAGAGCATATTGGCAACTACTTTTGGAAGAGCATCCAAAGCTCCAAGACAATCTATGATGGTGATGTAAGGTGGAGCAGCAGGTGGCGGAGCAAGAAAAGCATCAATGAGTTTATCAAATGAGCTTCACAAAAATGTCCTTATCTTTCCTCCTATCAAGCCTAGGCCTCTTTGACAGGGAACTGGTCTCTTCCATCTCCCTTTGGTTAATATTAGGCCCTTCCTCATCAGTTGTAACCTGCTCAAGTGGCAAGTCATCTGGTATGCCTCTCACTTGGGTTGAACGCATGCTTTCTCGTTGCGACAAACCCCTTAAACATTATGGATAGTTTATCTTTGAGCTCCAACTCAATTTCACACTGCTTATATTTTTTGGCTGCCGACATTGCCTGTAACATTATATTTTGTTAGTTAAACCAAAAAATTATGAGAATAAACCAAATGAGAATACAATTATTACTTCTAATTTTTCAACCAACCATTCATCTAGAGAATCAATTTTTCAATTAATGGGATCCCAACCCAACCCGGTGGATCCACGTTTTAGCTCTTTCCAAAATGTTCACTCCTTCTTCAATTGATCCCATTTGTTTTTAAATTTTAGCCAGTCATAATCCCTTCCCATCAATTCTTTGAACCTCTTCACATTATTTTTCCAACCTTCATTGTTAAAATATGTGGTTGGCCTATTTTTTAGCTCAATTTCTTTAATACAGAGATTGCAAAAAATATTCTTAAATTTCTTATCCCACATAGCTAACGGACCCGCTTCATTCATCTTAACCATGTTCGGACTAAATGAAGAATTTATAGTTAAACAAATTAACTTAACATATAATATCCTGTTAAACCATTGTACAATGAGAACGAAATAATTCTAATTAAAAACAAAAATCAAAGAAGACTGAAAAAAAAATAAAAATTGAAAACATCTGCCTCATATATGCCTCAGTATTTGCCTCAATATATGTCTCAATATATGCCTCAATATATGCCTCAACATATGTCTCAACATATGCCTCATGAATGGTTAAGGCCTCAACATATGTCTCATACATGCCTAATATATAGATAAAGCCTCATATTTGTCATTTATATGCCTCATTTATGTAGAAAGTCTCATATATGCATAAACAAGCCAAATAGTGAAATAACATTGGAGTTTGAAGGAAAACTTTAAACTAATAATCATAACTTTCAAATGCTGCATATGAGATCTAACATATTCAAATGTTTATAATCATGAAAGGAAAAGGTGAAATAAACATGAGAATATAAAAGAGTGGAATCGTTACAAAAGTTATACACATTTGTCTTAGAACACCATCCTTAACTAGGTTTTCAACGACTTGGCACCTAAAAGTACAACCTTTTTCAACTTTCCTTGTGTTATCAAAGGCATCAAAATAATAGATTCAAACCTCACTTGGAAGATTAAAAAGAGTTAAAGTGCCAACATCATCAGCATTACACCTCTACAAGAAAAAAAAATTACAGGTAAATAATGAAATCTCATTATAACTAACAAATCTCATATTTGGCACATAACTATGCTTCCTTTTTCTATTATGTTGATGCCACCAAAGGGATCAAAACAATCTTTTCCAACAAGCCCTATTAGAAATGAAAAGAGAAAGATATTACAACCATCAAAAATTCAAAATAATATCTTAATGAGAAGATCGATAGGACAACATAAAGAAGGATGTGATCATCATATTTATCTCTATCAATAATTTCTGTTTTGCATCCAAAGGGCAATTATGTTTGACAATATTTTCCAAAGCATGAGTGATACTATCATATAGACAAGGGAGTAAAAGAGATTGTTGTTGCAAAGTGACAACTAACTTTTTTACAGGCCCTCCTTAATTTAAATATGATTTACAAGTTAAAATTTTCCTCCATCAACGACATAAAAAAATGAAAAAAAAATTCTTAGTTCCAAATTTCAATAAAGAAAGCATCCTGTAAATTATAAATAAGGTCGATTTATTGATATTACATGTTAATTGTTTGAAAATATAGGTTCTAAGTAAGCAAAATCATTTTATCACTTACGAAGAAAGTAGCACAACACTAGCAAGACAATAGTAAACAATAAACTGTATTGAAACAAATGAACACTACTTATTTGGCTATCAAACAGTATTGTTACTTGGTAGAGCACAACAACTTAGAAGAGTTCGGCTTTATGGAGACCAATGATCACCAATGAATCAGAATTGTGCATGGGTATGCCATTAAAAATGACAATTGTAACAATTGTTTGCCACGATGGTCCTAACAAATTGTCCATCCAAAGAAAACATGCTAGCCTCAACATTCCAAAATACCAAAATATAACTAGTGGCTTGTATTTTGTCTTGTATTAAACCAGTGTAAGTTAGTTTGATTTTCAGTTATGATAGAAACATCCATAGCTTGCTGCCAATCCCCCTAACCCCTGGACCGGCATTGCCTTACTTCCTATGTTTATAGTTAATTTTAGATATTCCAAAAACCGACCACATTGAGAAAGTAATTGTGAAGCTTTTGCAACAAAGTTCTTGTTTCAAGAAGAACATCATCATCTCATTTTAGTGACTTCATATTATCATTAGGAATTGGCTTCACCATATGTATATGAGTACTACAAGCATTGCATTTGTGTCTCATATTCTAGTTAAGAAGTTTTTGGAAGAATTGCATTCTTGTCTCATAATAGCTAACATTGATTATAAATGGCATGAACCACAGCAAAACAAAAGAACATAATAAATCTACCGTGTTTAGAAGCCTCACAAGTATGCAAATTAAAGATCTCATGATATAATTCACAAAAAATGATAGCGGTAAATGTAAAAACCAATGTTTAGGGGTTAACTATGTGAATAATATAAGAATTGTGTGGTTAGTATTATACCAGCATTTTAAAAAATTTAGCTTAATACCTTCACATGCCATAAAAATAAATACCACTATTGTAACTGGTATTGTCCATATATATATATATATATATATAAATTATGAAATATACTAATATTTTTTTAAGGAAAAGGAGTGACAAAGACTCCCTACATGTTAAGATGAAATAAGGTTACAAAGCAATATTTGGCTTGGTTCATAGACAATACCAAGGATAACCCAAAAAAAAGGGGGGGCAAGGCCTCCCAAGAGAAAACAAAATGCAGTATAACCTATCAAGAAAACCTATCCAATATGGCCGAAGAGGAGAATGGAGTGAAACATAACAAAACAGTAGGTCATAGAAAAAAAAGAATCCTCTCTATATAGGGTGGTTAGACTCAACATTGGTGGACATCCCCCTTCTAAAATAAGGCAGGTCAGAGAGATCTGCCCTAATCAACCAAGCCAACTCCAAAGGAGGGGTAGTATAAACTTTTGGCAACAAAGACAATGCTCCTTGATTTGCGAGCCAATTAGCACATCTGTTACCTTCCGTGAAAATATGTTTCCAGATAATTTGAAAGTTATGATTCAACTTCATGTGAGTGATTTGCTTAACAACATGCAGAAGAAACCATGGTGGGGAGATGTTATCTTTTAAGAGTTAGAATAACCATAATGAGTCCATTTCCATAATTATAAGATTCCATCCCATAACAATAGCTGTTTGAAGGGCCCAAACCATTGCAAAGGCTTCAGCTTGTAAAACATTAATAGCAACAGTGGGAGATTGGAAACACAGCAGGCAACCCCCAGCCCTATCTCTGAAAATCCCTCCAATTCCAGCAGTGTGACTTATATAACTCTCATCAATGTCGATTTTGATCCAAGGATAAGAAGGTTTCCTCCAATGGAACAACTAAACTCTTGGTTTAATAGCAAAAACTTGGGTATTGAGGAATTAAGAACATCCAAGAATTTTAATCTTATACCCCATGATGTTGATTATCTTAAGAGTATATGCCAAACAGTTGGTAGCAATTTGTGTGGCACTTTAGGTTATCCCCTCATATTTACTTCTACTCCTTGCCGTCCAAATGAACCGTGTAGTAATAAAGGGGATCAATTCAACATGGTTCCCTTTCCAAACTTTCCAGCAGTCAAGGAAGTTACCAAACTTTAGTAATTGGGAAGGGAAATTAAGCTTAGTAGCAACCTGTGTCCAAACCCCTTGAGCAGTAGGACAAGAAAAAAACACATGAGTTAAAGATTCCTCTTATTGGCAACAGAGAGTACATCTTGAAGGTCCTATTAGACCCTTGAGTTTGAGTTTATCATCATTGGGAATANTATATATATATATATAGACACACACACACACACGCGCACACACACACACACGCACACAAACACACACACACATATATATGTAGTTTTTGCTGCTGCTGGTTGGAGGGTGAAACTTCTGCAAAGATTCCTAAGACACTCATGCCTGCTTGGTTTAACCTTGGAGGACTGTTTTTTCTGTTTCTATCACTGGTTTTCTATGCGGTTTACTGTTCCATTGCTCTTTAATGGTTGGTTTGATTTTGTCTTCATGTGAAGTCTCTTCTGGCCTCTTATTCTTGCTGGGGGAAGTTTGCCAATCCACCTCTGTTGATTTCTTGAAGTGTTTTGGCCTTACCCAGGCATTCTTAAACTTGAAGCTCACTTTGACTCACTGGTGCCCTACCTTAGTCCTTTTTTCTTTATGGCTAGTCCTATTGATATTGTGACTGATGCTCTGTGGGCTAAGGCCACATATGCTGGTGTGGTGGGTAAATCTGTTGTTACCCTTAGTGATCCTGACCACTTAATTTTTCCTCAAGATTTCCATGACACTGTTGCTGGGAAGGGAAGCTGTCCTTGCATTCACCTATTAGGCTTCAAGGAGGGTGAACATACTATTTACTTTTCTCTACAAGAAATACATAATATGAATGAGCAAGTGAAATTCACTTTATTGTGCAAATTCCAACTTGGTCATCCAAAAATGGAATTAGTCAGACACTTCTTTGACTCTCTCAAATCTAATGGAGATTGGCAGATTAGAATACTATATAGTAAACACTTGCTCATCCAACTTTCAGGTGAAGAAGACTATGCAAGGTTGTTTGCAAAACAATCCATTCAAATAGGAGGAACCACCATCAAGATTTTGAAGTGGGAGCCTGGGTTTGATCCTAGCAAGGAGATACCTGTGGTTCTCCTTTGGTTTAAATTTCCTGGCCTTCCACTTCTGTATTTTAACCTCAACGCTCTTTTCAATATTGGATGTGTACTTGGGAGACCTTTGAAAGTTGATGCCCCCACATAAAATAAAGCTAGACCAGCTCTAGCTAGAATCCTCATTGAGAGAGATAGTACTCTACCTAAAATTAAAATGTTTTGGATTGGCTCTGATATAGATGGGTTCTGGCAGAATTTAGTATTAGAATAGAAACATTATTATTGCAGGCTTCACCCCCCTCCAAAGGAAAATGTGCACACTCAGGAAAAGCTTAGTCAGTCTATTGATCAAGAGCCCACACTATGTGTGGAACCAACTCCAATGGTTAATAAGGAAGATATATTGGAAACATCCAAAAGCTCCATAGTTCCTCTTGGCTCCAATGCTCCAATAAACAAATCCCCAAGATACTTTAGGGAGGAGTTAAATAAAATTAACATTATTACCCCACTTAACTCAAATGACTCTCATAGTGGAGTTGAGATAACCGGAATGGAAAACCAGACTGAAACCACTGCCTTTGAAGCCTATGACAAGAGGGGAATGGCTGAGATGAAGCTACTATTAGAGGAGGAATGGCAAATCCAAAAATCAAAGAAAAAGAATAAATAACTTTCAGAAGTTCGAAAACTAAAAGAAGGGATCAATATGAGCACTGGTTTCTTGAAGATGGTTGGGCCTTCTCCTTCTAGAGGAAGGACCAGATCTAGATACAAGCCCTCCCTCCATATCAATCCCCCCCCATGATTAATTTATTGTATTGGAACATAAGGGGAATTGCCCATGATCAGTCCTTAAACAGACTGATCCATCTTATCAAAAAATACAAAATTTGGTGTTTTGTCATTTTAGAACCTATGGTTCAGTAAAACCCTTAAAGAATCCTTAGTAAGTTCAAAGGTTTTTCCCATTATGCAAATAGAAGTAACAAGATTTGGTTTTTTTGCAGGAAAGAAATTTAGTGGCATACCCTTTTGGACCACCCACAGTTCATACATCTCTCTCCTAATTCAAGGCCAATTAAAATTTGCAACCTTCATCTATGCTGGCAGTCATAAGGAGGACAAACAAGAACTTTGGAGGTGCTTACAACAAATTAGTGTTAACATGAACTCTCCTTGGTTGGTTGGGGGGGATTTCAACTGCAGTACATCAGCTGCTGAGACGTCTGGGGGTGAGAGTCCCTAATGCTTCCAAAATGACTATCTTGAGTGATCAGATTTAGAAAGCTTGTCTATTTGATTTGGGTTATAAGGGTCCTAAGTTTACTTGGAGGAGGGGCAAAATGTGAGAAAGACTTGATAGGGTACTGGTGAATGACTGCTGGCACAAAAATTTTCTTCTCACCTTTGTTACTCACTTAACCTTCACTGAATTTGATCATAGGCCTCTTCTTATATGTATTACATCCCCTAGCAATACCACTCATCATCCCCCTTTCAGATATTTAAATATGTGGTCCACTCACCCCCTTTTTGATTGCTGTGTTGCATCAAATTGGGGTGATATTGACCATACTGAGCCTCTCACAAAACTTAGCCTCCTGCATTTTAAATTGAGCAAAGCTTTAAGGAAGTAGGGATGGGAGACCTTTGGGAATGTCTTCTCTAATACCTCTGATGCTGAAAGGGAAGTGGAGAAATTGGAAGTTGGTGTTAAGAATGGCACTGCTACAGAAACTGAAATGCTTACTGCTCAAGCTAAACTACTTAATGCTATTGATAAACAAGATTTATTACTTAAAAAGAAGGCTTCTATAAGCATTTTTATTGATGGGGATAGGAACAAAAAATTTTATCATTCTTATATTAAGTACAAGAAGAAATGCAACACTATTCACTCCATTTACACATCTGAAGGAAGTTGCCTTAATGATAATGAGCAAATTGCTATGGATGCTGTCAATTACTATAAAACCTTGTTAAACACTTCTGTTGACCTCAAAACTGATCTTGATTACAACTATTTTACTAAAGAATTTGAATTCACTAATCACCTCAAACTCTCTGAACTCCCCACTGATACTGAAATTTGGGAAGCTATAAACACCATTGATAGCACTAAATCTGCTTGCTTAGATGGGTATACTGTTGATTTCTACAAAAAAGCTTGGCATATTATTAAAGGGGAGGTGATTGAGGCAATCAGAAGTTTCTTTAGGGGTAGTAACTTACCTAGCTATTTTAAAGATTCTTCTATTGTGTTAATTCCCAAAGGGGATCTACAAAAGAATTAGGATCATTATAGACCTATTAGCCTAACTTCAATATTTAGTAAACTCATTATCAAGGTCATTGTTAGAAGACTACAACCTCACCTTGTTAAGATTATCTGCCCAAATCAAGCTGCCTTTATTAAAGGAAGATCTATCACTGATAATGTGCCACTGGCTCAGGATTTTATTCTGGATTTAGATAAAATCAGTAGGGGGGCAATATTATCTATAAACTTGATATCAAGAAGGCCTATGACACAATTGATTGGAGGTTTAACCTAGGGATTCTTACTGTCAGGGTGTTTCAACCTAATTTCTGTAACCTTATTCATAGGTGGCTTATTAATAATAACCATTCTGTCCTGATCAATGACAAGGCCTAGGGTTCCTTTTCTGCTACTAGAGGTCTTAAGCAGGGAGACCCTCTCTTCCCCACAATCTTTATTCTGGCTATGGACTACTTTTGAAGAATGCTAGACAAGGTCATTCTCAATAAATAGTACTCCAGATATCATCACAAATTTATAATGACTATATCTCATCTAATTTCTGCTGATGATATCATGATCTTCTCTAGTGTCCACAAAAATAC
This sequence comes from Phalaenopsis hybrid cultivar, assembly GCA_002079205.1. NCBI lineage: Eukaryota > Viridiplantae > Streptophyta > Magnoliopsida > Asparagales > Orchidaceae > Phalaenopsis > Phalaenopsis hybrid cultivar. The sequence goes on along the minus strand of JXCR01046217.1, from coordinate 171,077 downwards.
AGTCAAGAGAATTCACCAATGTTTGATGCAGTTTCAAAGAAACTCTGGGATGGTGTTTTTCCCAGAAAAATGCAAACTAAAACAAAAAATACTCATCCATTTGCAAACCGTGGGTATCTGAATACACAAGTTTCTCTATTGCTAAAGCCCCTTTTAAATACCTAGAGGTTCAACTCATTTGGGGGAGGTCCAAATTGATCCAATTTGATGAAATCTTTTAAAAGATACAAAACCTTTTATCTTGTTGGTCTCACTCATTCCTATCCAATGGGGGTAAAATCACTCTTCTCAAGAGCATACTAACTATTTTCCCCTCATACATTCTCCAAACCACATACATGAAGAAAAGAACTCAGATTTGGTTGGAAAGAGTATTCAACATGTTTTTGTGGGCAGGTCAAAAGTAGCAGCTCCGCTAGGCATCTTGGCAAAAGGCTGCTAAACCCACCAAGGCTGGTGGAATTGGTTTCAAGGGACTCCAAAAACTCATCTAAATCAACTTCTGTAAAATGTGGATCAATTTCAGAGCTCAAACCTTCCTTTGGGCTAAGTACATGAAGGTTAAATATTACAAGGTACAACACTCCTCTCTCATCACCAAGAAACTAGGTGACTATAGAATTTGGACTAATATGCTCAAAATCAGACATCTTGCTGAGGATATGTACCTTTGGGATTTATGGAATGGATAGGTGAATTTTTTGCTGGACCATTGGTGCCCCAAAGACTGGCTTGGGGTTCCCCCACTGATTTCAACCCTCAACTTACTGTGTCTGATTTATGGGAGAGCGATTCCTTGTCTATTTATAAGCTCCAATCTATTTTGCAGGAGTTTCAACTCTCTCAAATTTCTAAAGTAAATTTTTATAAGAGCACAAAAGACAGAATCATTTGGCACAGTTATGTCAACCAAAGCTTGACCAAAGCCACTTATGCCAAACTTTGTTGTTGGTAATTGGTCCCTTGGGGTGATGCCATTTGGAACAAATTCCTTTCCCCTTCTTTTCCTTCTTCTGTTGGAGTCACTTAAAAAATTTATTACCTACTGATGACATGCTTAAACTGAAGGGTTTGAGAGGGCCAACCAGATGCTACCTTTGCCTAAAGGATGAGGAGAACAATAACCATCCATTCTTTAACAATCAGTTTGCTCAAGCAGTTTGGAAAGAGTTTGTAACCATAATTAAGGTGGATGGCCTTGCTATGGATTGGTCTAACCTCAAAGGTGGGTCGCATAGTTGGAAAAGAAGTAAATGTGAAGCCATTACTTTTATGGTTGTCTGGTTTCTTTTGATGAACAGAAACAACACTAAACATGAAGACAATCACAGTCATCATTCCAAGGTTACTAGAAACTATGCTTCTTACTTTATCAAGTTGGTTCAGTTCAACAACTTCCCTAATATTTGTAAGTCTCAGTTCATGATGACCAGAGATTACTACAAGACTGACAAGATCATTTGGAAATCTCCTGAATAGTATACCATTAATATTAACACTGATGTAAGCTTCTCTGAGTATGGTGCTGGGGTGGGGGTTTCAGGGATTCTTGTAGTAAATGCTTGCTGTATTTCCATGCCCCTACTGAGGCTGAAGATGCACTTGAAGCATAACCAATTGCATTTTTCTAGGCTTTAAGTTTTGCCTTAAAAGCTACTTGGTATAACCTTTGGATTGAGGTAGACTCTCTACAACTCATCAACATTCTGAATTCTGAACAACTATCCTCTTGGCACCACCTACTTTGGAAACAGAAAATTTGGATCCTTAAAAAGTTCACTAATTCCAATTTGACTTTTATCCACAGAGAAGGTAACCAACCTGCTAATTGGCTGGCCATACATGTACTTTACACTAATTCTATATCTGTTGCCACCAAGCCCCCTACTCTATATGCTCTCCTACTTCATGGTGATACAATGAAGCCTCCACACCTCAGAACCAAAGTCAATCATCTCAATGGTCTTTAGCTTTTGGTTTTCTCTCCCATAGTTTATGTTATGTTTTTCTTCTATTGTAGCTTAATTTGATTATATATATATACCTTCATATTCTGATAGATATGTATAAACCTTGTACCATTGTTTCTTTTACCCTCTTAGTATGGCTTGGTGTTGAGATCCCTCTCTACTGGTTAAAACTTTTGTTTCTTGTTGTCTTTTTGGATTTTTCTGGTTAAAGGGCCTCCCAAGGTTTGAGTCTTTTGTACCNAAGGAGTGACAGAGACTCCCTACATGTTAAAATGAAATAAGGTTACAAAGCAATATTTGGCTTGTTCACAGAAAAAACCAAGGATTACCCAAAAAAGGGGAGGGCAAGGCCTCCCAAGAGAAAACAAAATTCAATATAACCTATCAAGAAAACCTATCCCCAAACAATAGGGCTGAGAAGAAGGGAATGAAAAATAACAAAACAGTAGGTCATAGGAAACAAGAATCCTCTCTAGATAGGGTGGTTAGAATCAACATCAGTGGACATCCCCCTTCTAATGTAAGGTAGATCAGAAAGATTTGCCCTAATCAACCAAGCCAACTCCACAGGAGGGGTAGAATAAACTTTTGACAACAAAGATAATGCTCCTCGATGTGCAAGCCAATTAGCACATCTGTTACCTTCCCTGAAAATATGTTTCCAGATAATTTGAAGGTTATGATTCAACTTCATGTGAGTGATTTGCTTAACGTGTAAGAGAAACCAAGGTGGGGAGATGTTATCTTTTAAATGTTTGAATAGCCACAATGAATCCATTTTCACAATTATTAGATTCCATCCCATAACAACAGCTGTTTGAAGGGCCCAAACCACAACAAAGGCTTCAGCTTGCAAAGCATTAATAGCAACAGTGGGAGATTGGAAACACAACAGGCAATCCCCAGCACTATTTCTGAAAATCCCTCCAATTCCAGCAGTGTGACTTCCATAACTCCCATCAATGTTGATTTTGATCCAAGGATAAGAAGGTTACCTCCAATGGAACAGCTGAAATTTTGGTCTGGCAGTAGAAACTTGGGTATTGAGGATTTGGGAACATCCAAAAATTTTAATCTTATACCCCATGATATTGATTATCTTAAGAGTATATGCCAAGCAGTTGGTAGCAATTTGTGTAGCACTTTGGTTTTTCCACTCATATTTACTGCTATTCCTTGTCATCCAAATGAACCATGTAGTAATAAAGGGGATCAATTCAGCATGGTTCCCTTTCCAAACTTTCCAGCAGTCAATGAAGTTACCAAACTTCAGTAAATAGGAAGGGAAACTAAGCTTAGTAGCAACCTGTGTCCAAACCCCTAGAGCAGTAGGATAAGAAAAACAACACATGATTTAAAGATTCCTCTTGTTGGCAACAAAAAGTACATCTTGAAGGTCCTTTTAGACCCTTGAGTTTGAGTATATCATCAGTGGGAATAATATTATGAAAACATCTCCAGGTGAAGAAGGACATAGAGGGGCTGAGGTATTTCACCCACATGACATTACCCCAATCCTTTTGGTGCCAATTGTTTAATTCGGAATATGCAAATTTGGTAAAAGAAGTATGGGGAGGATTTTTAGTCACAATTCTAGCTGGTTTCAGTGGAGTAATTGGGACTTTAAGAATTTGAAACACTTATTCAGGATTCACCATAGAAGCTAACATGTCTCTATTCCAAAGATGATTATTCCAGCAAAGATGAATAGGGGTGTTGATAGCTGAGTCCAGAGAGATTGATGGTTCCAATTTACCTTCTAGAAGCCAATTATCTAACCAAAAATCAACTTTTCCTTCTCCCACATCCCAGATAAAAAGGTCTTCAGCCACACACCTAATATGCAAGAGCTTAGTCCAGATTCTAGAATCCCCAGGTTTTCTGCAGGTAATCGATGGGTGGGAGTGTTTACAATATTTTAACTTCATATAGTTAGCCTGCAAAGATTTCTATTCTCTAAATTTAATCCAGAGTTTCATGAAGATGTTGGAAGGACTTCATGCCAAGCCCCCCTGCAGCTAGAGGCAGACAAAGCTTCTCCTAACTAAACCAGTGAGCATGTTTGTGATTGCCTTCCCATAAGAATTTATTCAACATCACCTCTAAAGTTCTCTGTGTACCTCTTTTCATTTTCAGCATTTGCAAAATATACATAGGGAAAGAAGCTAGGATACTTTTAATTAAGGTTAATCTTCCTCCCTGAGACAAAAATGAATTAGTCCAACAAAAGATTTGTTTGGAGATTTTAGAACCCACCTCATCAAATTGAGTCTGGTTCTTCCTTCCTTTAATTAACTGTACCCCAAGATAAACCAAGGGGTTAGTATTAGAATTAAAGCCAATGAAGTCTTTAATCCAATTTTCGGTAGCAAGATGTAGCTTGTTGCTAAAAATAAGTTGGCATTTCTTTGAGTTCAGAGAGAGACCAGAGATCTGTTGGAACAAGTTCAGCAGATTAACCACCTTCTTTACTGTTAGTTTTGAGGCTTTAGAAAACAATATGAAGTCATCAACATAACATAGATTACTTATGGAAAAATTTGCTTTATTAAAAAATCTGAGATGTTCCCTTTCAGAAAAATGGTGGTTTAGAAGCCTAGATAATTAATATATAGCCAAAATGAAGATGTAAGGAGAAAGGGGGTCCCCTTGTTTAATTCCCCTAGTAGCTTGGAACTGCCCTTGAGAATTACCATTAATAAAAATGGTATAATAGTTATTGTTAGGCCACCTATGGATGATTTGACAGAAGGAATTTTGAAACCCCCTAGCTTTAAGAACCTCCAAGATAAAATTCCAATTGAAAGTGTCATAAGCTTTAGAGCTATCCAGCTTATATATAAGATTACCCCCTCTGCAAGGCTTGTCAATATCCATCAAGAGTTCCTGTGTAAGTAACAAATTATCAGTAATTTTTCTACCTGTAACAAAAGCAGACTGATTAAGAGAGATCATCCAAGATAAATGTGGTTTTAATCTAAGAACCAACAGCTTGCTAATAAGTTTAGACAACACAATGGTCAAAGATATGGGTCTAAAATGATCCCAATTAGATTTCTGGTCTCCCTTTGGGATTTGAANGGGTTCACCATAGTAGCCAACATGTCTCTATTCCAGAGATGATTATTCCAGCAAAGATGGATAGGGGTGTTGTAGCTGAGTCCAGAGAGGTTGATGGTTCCAATTTACCTTCAAGAAGCTACTTATCTAACCAAAAATCAACTTTTTCTTCTCCCACATCTCAGATAAAAAGGTCATCAGCCACACACCTAATATGCAAGAGCTCAGTCCGGATTCTAGAATCCCCAGGTTTTCTGCAGGTAATAGATCGGTGGGAATGTTTGCAATACTTTAACTTCATATAGTTAGCTCACAAAGATTTCTATTCTCTAAATTTGATCCAAAGTTTACAATAGAAGATTTCATGAAGCTGCTGGAAGGACTTCATGCCAAGCCCCCCTGCAGCTAGAGGCAGACAAAGCTTCTCCCAACTAAACCAGTGAGCATGTTTGTGATTGCCTTCCCATAAGAATTTATTCAACATCACCTCTAAAGTTATTTGTGTACCTCTTTTCATTTTTAGTATTTGCAAAAGATACATTGGGAAAGATGCTAGGATACTTTTAATTAAGGTTATTCTTCCTCTCTGAGACAAAAATGAATTAGTCCAACAAGAGATTTGTTTAGAGATTTTAGAAACCACCTCATCAAATTGAGTATGCTTCTTCCTTCCTTTAATTAACTGTACCCCAAGATAAAACAATGGGTTAGTAGTAGATTTAAAGCCAATGAAAGTCTTTAATCCAATTTTCTGTAGCAGGATGCAACTTATTGCTAAAAATCAGTTGGCATTTCTTTGAATTTAGAGAGAGACCAGTGATCTGTTGGAACAAGTTCAGCAGATTAACCACCTTTTTTCCTGCTGGTTTTGAAGCTTTAGAAAATAGTATGAAGTCATCAGCATAACATAGATGACTTATGGATAAATTTGCTTTATTAGCAAATCTGAGATGTTCCCTTTCAGAAACATGATGGTTAAGAAGCCTAGATAAGTAATCCATAGCCAAAATGAAGATGTAAGGAGAGAGGGGGTCCCCTTGTTTAATTCCCCTAGTAGCTTGGAACTGCCCTTGAGAATTACCATTAATAAGAATGGTATAATAATTTTTGTTAAGCCATCTATGGATGATTTGGTAGAAGGAATTTTGAAATCCCTTAGCTTTAAGAACCTCCAAGATAAAATTCCAATTAATAGTTTCATAAGCTTTAGAGATATCCAGCTTATATATAAGATTACCCCCTTTGCAAGGCTTGTCAATATCCAGCAAGTGTTCCTGTGTAAGTAACACATTATCAATAATATGTCTACCTATAACAAAAGCTGATTGATTTGGAGAGATCATCCAAGATAAATGTGGTTTTAATCTAAAAACCAAAAGCTTGCTAATGTGTTTAGACAACACAGTGGTGAGAGATATGGGTCTAAAATGATCCCAATTAGATTTTTGATCTCCTTTTGGGATAAGAATAATGGTGGATTGAGCAAAATAATGTGGCATATCTTCTCCTCTGAAGAAGGCCTGGACAACTGCCACAACCTCAAATTTAATCACCTCCCAAGATTTTATATAGAAAGTAGAAGTAAAACCATCTGCACCCGCCACCTTGTCCCCATCAATAGAACATAGAGCTTTCCAAATTTCTTCCTCAATAGGAATAAATGTTAAATCCAGGCTCTGGATATCAGAAAATTTATCATTAAGTAAGTCAGAGTCAAAGTTAAGGAGATTAGCCTCATGGGGTTCAGATAAAAGGCTTTCGAAGTGATCAATAGCATCTCTGTGAATTGGATCAGTTCCCCTGGACCCAAATTNTAATGTGGCATATCCTCCCCTCTGAAGAAGGCCTGGACAGCTGCCACAACATCAAACTTAATCACCTCCCAATATTTTATGTAGAAAGTAGAAGTAAAACCATCTGCACTAGCCACCTTGTCACCATCAATAGAACATAGAGCTTTCCAAATTTCATCCTCTGTAGGAATAAATGTTAAATCCAGGCTTTGGATATCAAAAAATTTATCATTGAGTAAGCCAAAGTCAAAGTTTAGGAGAGTAGCCTCATGGGGTTCAGATAAATGGTTTTGAAAGTGATCAACAACATCTCTATGAATTAGATCAGTTCCTTGGACCCAAATGCCATTATGATTTTTAATCTTCAAGATGGTGTTGGAATGTCTTCTTTGCTTAATACAAGCATGGTAAGACTTTGTATTCCTATCCCCATCAACAAATTTTTTGATGGCAGCCTTCTGTTTATAGAACTCTTCCTCCCAATGAATAGCTTGAAGTTGATTTGCATTTGCTAATATCAGGTTCTGTTCATCAGATATCCCCATCTAAATGTTTAATTCAGCTTTTTTCACTGTAGCTTCAGCCTCTTCAACTTTTGCGGTAAGGTTGTCAAAGCAGATCCAATTCCAGGCTTTCAGCAAATTAGCAACTTTTCTTTGAGTTTGCCATAGTAAACTAAGGAGGGAAGGATGAAAAAGGTACCCAAACAGACTTAATAAAGGAGAGGAATTCAGGATGTTCCACCCAGACATTAAGGAATCTGAATCTTGGTAATGGAGCAATAGTATTAGGGGATATAGAGATTAGTAAAGGCCTATGATCTGAACATGTGTAAGGAAGATGTGAAATTATAGTCATAAAGTTGATATCCAACCAAGCTTGATTGACCAAGAATCTATCAATTCTTTCAAAAAGTTTTCCCCTTCTCCAAGTGTAAAGATGTCCCTGATGAGGAAGTTCATCAAGGGCATTACTCCTGATATTCTGATTAAATAGTAACATTTGTGTAATGTCCACAGGTTTCCCTCCCAATTTTTCATTTAATCTAGCTATACTGTTAAAGTCTCCACCAATGATCCAAGATCCATTAATGTAGGAATGAGATGCTGGATTTGTTGCCATAATAGAGCTTTATCATTTGCAGAACTCCCAGCTTAAATGAAGGTAGTCTGAATATGTAGAAAATCCCATATAAGCTGGATATGAAGCAATTGAGGCTGGTCTTCCAAGATCTCAACATTCAGGTTACTTGTATAGAAAAACTAAATTTTGTTATTAATATTGTACTTACAAGTGAAACTTGGGAAGTGCTTTCTAAATCTACAAGGAGTGCAGTGAACCAAAGGTTCAAGAATAGTAAAAAACAGTAACCTGTGCTTCCTAACCAACTATTTAATTTTGATCAAAGATTTATGATCAGCAATCCCCCTGATGTTACAACACATCAAATTAATCATCTGAAGGAAGTGAAAGCCCAAGGACTGCTATCCAAACAATCGAACAGAGTGACCAGTAATTTGCTGACATGAGACATCTAAAGGAAATAAAAAGACTCCCATAAATTTTAAGAAAGTTGGGAGAGTGCAGAAAGAAATCTACCAGCATCCAAAGACCAGTTAGACCCTTTCTCAAATTGTTACTGCTGTTACAACAAACCAATAAATTGACAAAGTGACTTGCTGAAGTGAATCAAAGACAAAGGAATAGACAATCTTCCATATTTTCTTAGATATAGAGCATATAAATGCTGATAAGAGTTTGTCATCACCCCAAGGCCATAGAAACCCCTTCTCAACTTATAACAACTGAAGTTCAGGATAACAATTAAAAGTCTTTTGAAAAACATAAAATGACCAGAGGTCAAAAGACAAACCGAAGAAAAGTTAAGCATTTTGAGGATGAAGATGGGGTGAAGGTTGTGATCTGGATCTGGTTC
>JXCR01046217.1:147214-162308 GCA_002079205.1 Phalaenopsis hybrid cultivar | reverse complement strand
ATATATATATATATATATATATATATATATATATATATATATATATATATATATATATATATATATATATATATATATATAATTGTATAGTGTCAAATAGGAGCAATCCTACTCTTTATCCTCTGTCAAGTGTATAAAGAACATTGACTAATCTAGAGTTTAGTCCCTAATTTGTAGTTATGTTGGGAGGATACCAGCTCTCACTCCAGAGCTCCCACTTCTCCCTTGCTTGAGGGATAACAATCTCACATTAATTTCCATTCACCTGGACCAAATTGGGGATTTTAATTTATCACCTTAAAATATCCAATTTTGCATCCAACAAAGTATATTTCCTTATTTATTTTCACTCAAACTCAGGAATTATATTTTCATCCATAGAATTGAATGTGGCTCTCACCATGTTGTAGAAATCATAGCTCTTTCAGATTATTTATTTTTCAACAAATTTTAACATTTCAATTGGTCATATCAAAAAGTAAATGAAGACCAGAGTTCAAATCATCACAAATCATTGACATTTAAAACCGTATAAAATAAAATAGATTCTTCAAAAAATCAAATCTCATAGTAGAGAGAAGGATAAATAAGACTACTCAGAATTCATGAGAAGGAAGCGACAAAATACGGATTTCATATTTAAAAATAAGTTTACAAAAGAAAGAAATAAAAGACATAACTTGTCTCACACTTCTTCCCAAGCAAATCCCTAGAACCTAGAAGTTCTCTTTAAGAATTTTTCCTCTTTACAAGCACTCTCAATTCTCTCTTATAAATGTAATGAAGAAGAAATCACTCACTTTTTCTTTTCTATTACCCTAGAAGAAAATCTCCAAGTCCCTCACTCTATCTCAAGCATAAACTCTTCTTCTCTCTCATGCCACAAACTCCTCTCTCTCAAACTCTCTTTTTTTAATAGACGACTGCCTCCATTTAAAAAGAATTCAAAATTTCCTCTCAAATTATCTCCAAAAGTCACACCTTTTGAATCCTAAAAGACTTGTCCATTCATTAAAGAGACATATCCCTTCATTAAAGAGTCTTTCAAAGTGTCTAGATGCATTGAATCATTCCATGGGGCATTTAAAACATTTGAAGCCTTCAAATTCTGCTCAAATATTATCCCGAACTGTCTTAATACATCAAGTATCGTCTATAACACTTTTGACACCAATTCTGGCGCCTCAGGCTACAAGTTACTTAAGTACGTGATGTTCTAGGTTTTGGCACTTCTGACACCAAATCTGGCACCTCACGCACTGCTTCTCTGTATAATGGAACCAATTCTCTTTAAGTTGGCACCTCTGGCACCATTTTTATTGCCTCAGGTGTCAGAATCACAAAGTTCTCTATTTCAGCTCCAAATTTTCTTCTTTTTGCTACTTTTGCTCCAAATGCCTAAAATTTATATAACTTGAACAAAAACATGAAAATACCCTTATTTAAAGTGTAATTTCACCAAAAATAAGCATCAAATGTGTACTTAAAATATCACATTATTTTGGTGTATCAATTGACATGAGACTTTGTTGGAGAGATTTTTTTTCTTTCTTTTAGAGGAAGAAAGCTAAGTATTGTGTTCTTCATTTCCATGTAATTGTTGTAAAAATTTTCTAGTGGATTTTATTTGATTTAAACAAAGTTTTCTGTTGTGTTTTATCCATGCTTCGTATGGAGTTTTCTTTATTCTTTTATTTTAATATGAAGTCGTGGTATGTGTAGGAAATTTTTTTTATGATCGAATTATTTTTATTTTCATGTGATGAGTAATATTTCCTTTGCTTCATGACATAACTTAAATGGCAACAAGTTATGTTAAAAATTTTTCCATGTGAAACTAAGGCTCGAGAGAGACGGTGCTCTTGCAACTTGATTGCACTCACATTGTTCGGTTGGCTAGTAAAATAGTTAGGCGGTAATGCAACTTTTAAGGAAATATAATTTAATGATCTATTTCTACTAAATGCTTCTAGGTGATAGATAGTTGCATAAAACTAATAGAAAAGTAAACGTACCTTTATGCTCGAAAGAGAGTAGGTAGATGTATGTTCCTTATTGGCACATAACTTATTACTTAATTATATGAATTATTTTTACTGCTGATGCCATTATCTACATTTTACTTTTCTTTTGCAATAAAATAGATGCATGTTTAGTAAATTAGATTTTCTTAGAAATTCTCTTATTTTATTAATGTGATGGTATTTTCACCGGCTCTTAATTAACTTTGCAAATTGATCACTTGTAAGATTAAAATCCGTTGACAAACATAATGACTCGAAAGGGCTATGATTTGACCCACTAGTGAATACCAAAATTCATTCTGACTAGAGCCATAGTAATCACCTTAGGGGGAGTGAAAATAAATAGGGAGATAGGTTTCGATGGGTGTAGAATTGGTTTGTTCTAGAGTGACAGACTAGATTCTTATCAAGTTGACTTAAGGTTTAGTACTCAGACGTTGGGATTCAGTCAATATAGTGACATAGGCTTAGGGACATTTAGAGGTGAGAGGCTAAATAGTTCCGATGCAGAATCAAGATGTTAAGGAATCAAACTTAAGTTTGCATGCTCTTTGCTAGCACCGGGAGGTGTTAATAATAGGTATGCTCCTATTTTTCACTAACCAAATTAAATTCTAAGCATTTCATTCCTTCACATTATCTGGGTAATTGCACAAGAAGGGTAGACTTTAACATCTTAAAATTCTCCAAACTAATTTATCCAGATAAGTTATCTTTAGATTTAATATTTTCATTTTGGAGTAGTTGTTACAAAGACCACTTTAATCAACATTCCAAACTAAGGCTTAATAGTAGTAGATCAGAATTAGCCTAAGGGATTTATTACCTCGCTTCTCTGTGGGATCGATACTGGGGTCTTAAAAAAATCATATATTATTTGAAACGATACTGTAGTACTCCTAGTGTTTAAACTATTTTCTATTATTTATAATATTTTGATTTTGCAAGTTGTTGGTCATCTTTTGGAAGCTAAATTACTGCATAATTACGGGTTAGGCCAGATAGAATAAAATCTCTTATGATCTAAAGCTTATAAATGTCTCCTCATATAACAAATAGGTTAACATGTGATATTCCCGTGGAATAAACATATTATCATAATAAAAATTGCAATCTATATAAGGTACTCAAGATATCTTAGAAAATGTTGCATGGTTACATCCTTCTTAACTATAATATAATTTCTAACTCTTCCTATGACCTAGACATAGGCTAAAAAGGATTGTTTCAATGGTTTTCAATTATCATGTAAGGAAACTCATAAGAAAAATAAAGAGAGAATGCTATATCGGCCTCACCGGAGCATGAGCTTTATCAGCTCTAAGGAATCAAAATTGTTATCGGCCTATCCTTCTACTATCATTTGTGTTTATTGTTATTTATTTTTATTTCTCTTTTAGAAATATTAGAAATTTTCATTCATGTATTTATTTCACTTAAATATAGATTCTGTGATGTATTGCACTAAAACCTCTCATGTTAGGATATTCTGATCACTATCCTCATGGGATTGATACATGGTCTCTTTATTCGTGTATTACTTGATCGGTATGCATACTTTCGTGATAACTAACCTACCTCATAGTAAATTTAAAACATCAAGTAGAAGTCTTGACTTTTGAGGAACACAATATGGAGGACTGGAAGATCAGGAACAACAAAAGGATGAAACTTTCACTTGACCTATAGAAGAACAACACACTCTATTCACCTCAAGCAAGAAAAAATTAAAAGGAGAATGACATGATACTAAAACTCTCACATGTAGAAGAAATAATTTAAAGCAATCAACTTAATATTTAAAAAAGCATGACCAGACCTTTCAACATTAGCTAGCACATAGCCCTAGGGGTGTACAAGCTATAGACTTGAACTAACAAGAAAATACCCTACACATGGAGTGGAGATAAATGAAATGTTTTTTTATCATAAAAAAATCTCTTATAATACAATTTTATTTTAAATAATATGACTTTCTAAACAAAAATTTTGATCATAATTTTTGAAAGCAAGGACTACTTTCTTTGTTCTTCTCCTATCATTAACTATCACTACTATTACTATGATCTAACACTCAATTCACGCGCTCTATGATACTCAACAATTTTGGCAAAGTTTGAAAGAAAACTCAGATAAACCAATTATAGGAAGAGGTCCCTATTTTTGCTATACTGACTAATACTTCCCAGACTCAAGAAAACTAGGCAAGGGGAACTAATCACCCAAATCCCCCTCATCCCCCTCAAACAAGACCAAAGAGATGCATAGAATCTTAAAATAAATGATATAAATTATCACTCATTCAACACCTAACATTCAATGGCCACATAAGACCCCTTCTACTACGACCCAGACCATCGATCCAACTCTAACGACAAAATTGTCTCCTCATTCTTAATACAATTTATAGTGAAAGACACCTAAATCACCCCAGTAGCAAATCTACATGGCTGGTTTTGTGAATTCAACAAAAATATCTGCTTCAACAGTCTAGCAAAAGAAGTAATCAGTCCAAGGCAAGGACCTAATCGCAAATTAATGATAGTTGTTAGCATAAGACTAGTACCAAGTACCAAAAATGGTTAATCTCAAGAACATAAAAAAAAAACTTGTAATGTATGCACAACCATACAATAAAAACATACAACATTTTCATTTCATTACTGACAAAAAAGTAAAATTTACATGTCAATGAATTATACATTAGAAAAAGCCCCAATACTACCTTCCAACTCAGATTCAATGACAATAATTGTAAATTGGTCAATGGACACACAAATTAAAGAAATAACATGACGCTTCATCAAGTGGTCTAGATAGTATTGTATTCATTCACAAAATTTAGCTTGTTGAGTGACACACCAAAAATATATGTATTTTTAGACCCATATTTTATACTCATTTTTGGTGATTTTGCACTTTAATGGAAGATATTTTTATGTTTTATTGCAGGTTTTTGATTTTTAGGACTTGAAGAAAAAAGGAAACAAAAAGGATGGAATTTGGAGTTAAAATGACGTTTTTGAAGAAATACTCAATGCAAACGGCACCAGAAGCAGCGCCGACGGCGCAGACTTACAGAACGACTGATGGATTTTACTCAGCACCGACGGCGCCAGAAGCATCGTCGATGTGGCCATTTAATAGAGAGTAACAAAATTAAATATGAGACACTGGCACCGACGACGCCAGAATGGGCATCGACGGCGCCAATATTTTTTCAGACCCAATTTCTAGAAGATTTGACAAATTTGGATGCTTTTTGAAGGTTTTTTGGATGCACCTATTGGAGAACCGACTCTAGGCTCTATTTAAGGCCAAAATTGATTAGAAAATACGTTCCTCTTCATTCTGACTTACTCATTTTCACCACACCTCGCCTCCATACACTTTTTCCATCTTCATTCCACCACCATTCAAGAGTCTATTAGTGATTTATTTTTAAGAGTTTAGAGTTTTGTGGTGAGATTAAGTGTGAATTCTTCTCTAAGAGTGTTGGAGAAGGAGAAAAGTGAGAGATTTCTTCTTCCTACATTTCCTAGGAGAGGCTACAAGGGATTTGCTTTTAAGAAAGATTTTCAAATAAGGCTGTTTGTTTATTAGTGTTGTATGAACTTTCTTTTATATATGAAATTTGTGTTTTGTTGTATCCTCCTCATGAAGTATGAGTATTTTTCTTTATCTTTCTCCAAACTCTGAGATATGATAAAATGAAGAGATAATATGGATGTGTCAATATTAAAATATAAAATAAATTGTGTTGATTTTCAACTTGAAATGAAGAGATAATATGGATGTGCCAATATTAAAATATAAAATAAATTGTGATTATTTTTCAACTCCAAAGATAATATAAATGTGCCAATATTAAATTGTAAAATAAATTGTGATGATTTTTCAACTCCGAAAGCCAATGTTAAAATTTAAAATAAATTGTGATGGTTTTTCAACTCCACTCTTAATTTACTATGTGCCAATATTAAAATATAAAATAAATTGTGATGATTTTTCAACTCCGAATTTAATTTACTTTTCAATGTGGCATAATTAAAATATAAAATAAATTGTGATGATTTTTCAACTCCGAACTTAATTTAGTTTTTAAATCTGGCCAATTGAATTGTTAAAATATGTTGTGAAACATATGATCCGGGAAATGGAGTATGAGTTCTATAACAAGTTAAAATGTGTTGTGAAACATATGATCCGGGAAATGGAGTATGAGTTCTACAACAGAGTGATGATCACATTTGATTCCATGAAGGAGTATTTAGTTCATGGAATTAAGTACAAATAAATAGTTAAATATACATTGATTGGGTGTAAAATTGGAGATTTTAGGGTGACAAACTAAAATCCCCAATTTGGACTTAATGTTTAAAAACTAAAGCAAGAGTTAGCCTTCAGGTGAAGGGAAATTAGAGCTCTGGAGTGGGAACCAGTATCCTCCTAGCCTAGCTACGGATTTAGGGACTAGACCTGTGATTAGCCAATGATTTTGTATAACACTGTATCAGGATTAGAGAATTAAAACTGCTCCTATTTGACACAATTCATTTTAAAACCATTTATCTCATCTCATTTACCAAAATCTCATTATAGTGGGAAAGATGTTTTTTCACATAAGAAAATTTCATCACAGAAAGATAGTTTACTACTTTAATAGTTATTGTTTAAACTTTGCATTTCAGTTTTGGTAGTAGTTAAATAATTTAATTTTGATTGCATCTTACACATTCAAAATTAGTGACAGTAATTTTGTTTGATTTATGTGAATTTCCTAGTTAATTTATCATATCAAATTTAAACTTTCCCCATGGGATTGATATTTGGGGCTTAAATAGAAAGTATTTTATTACTTGATAACGATACGTATACTTGAATAGAATCTCAACATTAATTGCTTAGATTTCTTAATAATAAAAATTGCATCAAGCTTTTGGCACCGTTACACCAAGGAGTCAAACTTATATAAATTTTACACAACTATATTTTACTGAGATTAGTAAGCGATAATATACACAACATTGGATAAAAGCTCCTAAAAAAATTGATAGGCGCAATTGAATTCCTTATTACAGCAATCTGACAAACCAGTTGCCGGTTATCTTCATTCAACCCGCCACAATAGTATTCCCATATGAACAACTCTGCCTGCAGCATATCCAGTTGATCAATTTCCTCTGCAACAACCTCTTGCACGAATGCCCTGACTCGCAATTGCATAGTAATTTAACTTCCAAAAGATGGAAAAAAATTTGACCCAAATTTATATTTAGCGGCTAGTGTGCAAAATCAAAATGTTATAAAATTTAGAAAATAATTTACACACTAGAGGTACTACGCAAGTATACGTATTGTTTCAAGTAATATAGGGGTTTCTTTTAAAACCTAGAGTATTGATCCCATAGAGAAGCGAGGTAAGAATGCCTTAAGACAAAATTCTATCTACTACTATCAAGTTCTAGGTTGAAAGGTCGATTAAGATGGTGATTATATAGCAACTACTTGTAAATGTAGATATTAAATGTAAGGATATCAACTATTCCTAAATGCAAATATTAATTCTAGAGATAACTTATATGGATTAATTGATTCAGAAAATTTTGAGATGTTAAAGACTACCCTTCTCATGTGTTCACCTTGATAATGTATAGGAATGAAATGCTTAAAATATAATGTTGCAGTGACAAATAGAAGCATGCCTATTCTTTACTTCTTTCAAATTGTGTAAAGAACATTGGCTAATCTAAAGTCGGTATCGACATGTATAATAGTGTTGGGTAGGTTCTAGTCTCTCACTTCTATATTACTCATAGTGACCTCTCTATAGAACCTACCAGTGACCCTCAGTTCCAATCTCTGACCAAATTGATAAAAGAATATAGTGTGCCACCCTAAAAGCATCAATTGTATGCTCATCAAATATTATCTCCCTATTTATTTGCACCCACCTTTGGACGATCGTGACTGCTCTGTCTAGCATAGAATGTGATACGTACAAGTCAAGAAATCATAGCCCTTTTGGGACTATAAGTTCCTCAACAGGTTTTAACAATACAAGTGACCAATTTATAGAGTAAATGAAGGACTGAAAAATTATCATCACATTTATGAAATAAGTGAATTTCTAAGCAAATCTAAATTCCTAAACATGTATCCAATTCATTGCAAAAGAAAAGTAAAATGAAGATAATGACATAAGAAGTAAAAGAATTTATAGAATCATGTAATAAACTAAGTGCCAGCAAGGAACATATGTCTGTCTATCCTCTTTCAAGCATAAAGGTATGCTTAATATTCTATTAGTTTTGTGCAACTATCTATCACCTAGAAGCTTCTAATAGAAACAGATCATGAATTATATTTCCTTAAAAGTTGTAATGATGCCCATACTATTTCACGATAGCCAACCGGACAATGTGAGTGCACTCTAGTTGCGAGATTACCGCTCTCATGAGCTTAGGGTCTGTTTGGGGCAGCTGCAGCTTATTGAATAATCTGCTGATAAGCTGATTAAAAATAATCTGTTGATAAACTAGATACGGTGGCTATTAGAAATTTTTATATTTTGGAAAAGTCAGACCACTGTCTGAAAGCTGCCACCGCACTTTGATAGGTGCGGTGTGAAAATGCTGTTGTTAACATTTTCAAAACGCATAAGCTGCGAAAACGCACTTTACCCAAACAGTCCAGGTGTGTTTTCAAAATGCACCGCACCAAATAAGCTGCCCCAAACGGACCCTTAGTTTCACTTACAAAAAATTTTAACATAACCTATTTGTCACTTTAGTTATGTTAATGAAGTGAAAGAGATATTACTCATCACATTAAAATAAAAATAATTCTATCAAAAAATAAATTTTCTTACACATACTACTACTTTATATTAAAAAAAAGAGTAAAGAAAACTGCTTACAAAGCATGAATAAAACAAAGCAGAAAACTTCATTTAAATTAAAGAAAATCAACTAGAAAGTGTTTACAACAATTACAAGATAATCAAGAACACAATACTTAGCTTTTTCCCTTGGAAAGAAAGACGAAAAATCTCTCCAACAAAGTTCCCTGCATATCCATGCGCTGCTTACACTTCTTTACTCATATCTCTCAAAATCTCTCACCAATCTCTCTAAAAAATGGAGAAATCTACGTCTCCTTATACTCACGCCAAACTCCTCCTAAAACACTTCCTAATCTCTTCGCTAGACTCCTCTAATTACTTGTCATGAGAGGCACCAAGCCTCTCTATTTAAAGAGAAGCAAAAACCCATTCTTTTTCCAAGAGACACATCTCCTCTTCCAAAAAACACACCCTTTCACTCAAAGAGACACATCTCTTCTTTCAAAAGCCACTCCAAGTGTCTAGATTCATTTAACCACTCCAAGGTGCATGCATAGCCATCTAGAACCTTCAAGAACATCTCGACACCATGAAAAGTCATCCAAAATCATCTCCAACCATTTATGGCACCTATGCGCCAGTTTCTGGTGGATAGGCGCCACCCTGTAGGCAGCTCCACCATTTCACCCATTTTTGCTCCGTTTCAACTCAGTTTCAACCCGTTTCAGCTCCGTTGCGCTCCAAATAGATATTCCTACAAAATAGACAAGAAAATAATCTTTTTTAAAGTGTAATTTCATTCAAAAATATGTGATAAATATAAAGGAGATTAAGCATAGAAAGACATATCAAAATATGCTAGGTCAGAATTTTCTTTTCTGCTCGATTTGACTCCAAATGACACCGTTTTTGCTTTACTTTTATTCAAAGTCAATTTCTTTTATCTGAAGACAAAAACATATAAAATACCTTTATTGAAAGTGTAATTTTATTAAAAATATACATAAAATTATCATGAAAAGTACACAAAATATGTAATTTTCAGGTGGATCAGCGAACACAATCTCTTTTTCCATGAACGAGACAAACCCCTTTAACATCACTATAATGTCCTTGTATTTCCAGTAATTATTCAATAGATGACAATTGACGATGATCAATGCGTGAGAAGCCTAGCGGCCGATAGTCTGTAAATGATAGGCCTCAAATTTATGGCAACTCACTTTCATCCCCTTGAACATGGCGTCCATCGAAGGAGTACACAACCTCTTCCAATCTAAAGGCATATTGAGATGCGCAAGGAGCTGAGGAATTACAATATTTGTTTAGGTCGTTCAAAGCATAACAACTATATGTACTCCATCACATTATGTTATTTCTCCTCAGTGAAGCCCATTGAATGGAAAAGCTCCCTCGCTAGGTGGGTCGTCTCCATTTTGGAGCAGGCGTTCCAACCTTTCTCTTCTTCGCTTACGCCTACCACTTGGCTACGGCGGTTCAAGAATGATGAGAATAGCTTGCCCAAATGAGACACCCACCACATCTTAGGCATCCGAAGCACTTGGCCTCACTCCCTCGCTCGCTCAAAGCCCGACTAAGAGTTCTCCAATTCATTAACCGTTAGAGGAGAGCACTAGGTCCTCAAAGGCCAGGATTCCATACGGCCATTTCACATCTAACATGTCATTTTTCATATGATATGAAATACTTTGGTAATAAAAATATAAAAAGGACAAAATTTATGTGTTAAATATGTAATTACTTATGAATTGGGTGCTGTAAATGCCTAAAAAAAAATGGTCTCGCAGGAACACCAAAAATGAGTCGTGCATTTTTTTCCTTGGAAAAAGTACGAGTTACATTGAACAAAACTTATTATCTCGAATTTAGATGTCTTCGCTTGCTTACTCGAACTTATCATTCACACACACACACACTGCAAAAGAAAAAAGGTTCAGAAAAGCTACAAACATTATGAAGAAAGGGGCGCGCGTTTCCTCTCATCCATATACTTTCTCTTCTATAATAGTCCCAAACTCTTTCAAAAGCCTTCAGCCCGGCCAACCGCAACACAACCCCTTACCCTCAACTGACCATTCCTATCAACCTGTATGGCATGCCTACAACACTTTTTGCAGAAATTCCCTTTGCTNATATATATATATTAATCATAACTGTGCCAACAATTTTCTGGCGACACTGCTGGGGATTGGCTCTACTCTCTATTATGATCAGAAAGTCTTGACTTCACACTTCAGTAATGTGTCCATGTCACTCATGGACTAGATTACCCTTCTTTCATTGACATGCTTTGCTCATTTCTGTCTTGGGCAAGTACGGTCAACTCCTTTGGGTTCCATGCCGGTAGTTTAATCAGCTTTAAACATAGAGGTTCAGGAGTCTTTTAGGACTTTATTTTTTATGTGGGACCGGACTGCCAATAAATGTGTTAATGGATTAGTTCCACCTGGGTGATGTAAGTTATAAAGTTGGTCCTACACTTGCTCCTAAACTTCACTATTTCTTCATATCCTTCAGGTTTGGTTTGTTGTTCTGCAAATCAAGCCAAGTTTTTTAAGTTTCTTCATGCTTGTTTAATTTGTTAATCAAAACTCTTTAATTCTATAATCACAAATAAATAATAAATTGGAAAATTAAAATAATAAAAAGTGTGCTCTCTCCATAGAACAACCTTTGTCAATTTTTAGTGTTTGCACTGAAATTGCAAAGTGATGACCGATACAAATTCTCAGAACATTTTTTTTGAAGCTACTATGATGGCGTTCCCAACTCTCACCTTCTCTTGAAACTTGCCAACCAACCACAATGATCGCAATGTTTCCCCCACGAACAAGTTTGGTTCCAGATTTGACGAACTTGAGGTTGTACTTGGAAAAGTCCCATTTGTCATCATGAAGGTTGCCACCCCCTGGAAGCACAAGAATCGTCTGTTGAGTTCAACCTAAAATGCCCCCAAGATTTCCCTTCATGCAAGAAGGTGAAGATTGCCGCCTTTGCAACATCAGCTAAGTTTGTCATTCCTGTGCTTGTTCGCTCGAGAGCAGTTACATCGACTGTCGCCGAACTCATTGTTACTTTTTCTGTCGTACCATCTGTCAGGGGGAAAAAAAGGAAGTTATGATTGAAGAAGAATCGCTTGATGAATTTACTACTTCATCATCAATAATTGAGCTTGAATCCAGTTCAAAGACTGTGTTGTTAGGCAGATCTTAAATAAGAAACCGCAATCGAAGTGTTCCAAGGACTCCCAAGGCCCAGGTTACATAAATAACACATATTGATGAGATTCGTCACCAGGAGGCACTTGAACTACCTGAGATCTCTCCTTTCCTTTGAGGGAGTATGTTTCATCCATTGATGGATGCCACCATATATAAGAGAATTCATAGGATTGCCACTTCTCTACCATTACCCCATGGCCATGGTGAGTAAAGGGAGAAGCCCACTCTTATCACCAGAGTCCGTATAGTATTTGAATGATTGGCTGCTAAAGAAGGGTGTTCAGTTGCTGAGTTACTGAAGCTGGTATAATGCACAGTATCACCCTAGATGAAGAAAGAAATTTTGAAAGATGTAAGATCGTTGCATCAGTCCTAGAGATCAGTTGAGGTTTTGTCAGCTTGTATACCTGTAAAATTTTGCTATGGAAGCCGAGTCAGCACCGTTTTAGATACCACCACTGTTGCTTCAGGGCATGTAGGACGTGACCTGTCAAGTCACTTCTGGGTCTGAGAATACTACTTTTTATTTTCAAAAGGAAGTTTAGAAGAAAGATAAGGGGAAGAATTTACCCCAAGTTGTACTTTGTCCACACCGCGGGCAAGCATGACCCTCTTCGACGCACTGATGCCTCTGCCGAGACACTCTGCCTGAAGACATCACTAACAATGAAGAAGGTATGGATACCCAAGGTTGCCATACTGGTAGCATCTGACAAGCCCTCAAAGCGAGTTTGTGGAATGAAGCAAAGTTCTGAAGTATCAAATGTTGTTGCAGTTATTGCTACCGAGTCTGATGTGTGGAGAGAGGATGCTCGGGAGTGTCCTCTGGATCTCAAGATTATTTAGGAAAGGATTATTGAAGAAACATTTTAAAAGCTTAAAGATGAGATTTCTAGTTTGGCCAGAGAACATGGGGTGATTGTCGATGATGAATATTTGAACTTTAGTAATTATTTCAATGAGGAGTTTATGGATATTACTGTCATCAAGTTAGAGCTGCTTCATCTGCGAGCGAAGCTTAGCAACTTATCAAAGCAAACTTTGTAGATGACTTGCGTAGAGTTATTTTATTAAGAGAAGAGCAGATCAACTAGATGGTGAAGAGAATGGAAGAGATGGCTGCCACAATGGTCGTCATGGCTACACTGCATAGACAATCTCAGTCACAACAGTTAGCTTCTCCAGAGGTTAAGCAACCAATGATTGTTCACATTATAGAAAAAAGGGGAGAGGGTTCCTCCAATAACAGAGATGATCAACAAAAGAAAGATTCCCCCCACAGTGCAATACTAGAGAAGGATATTAAGCAGATGGTTGAACAACAAGTTCAGAAGGCCTTAGCTAAGTCTAAGGGTGTTGCATCAATTTTAAAGAGTAGGCCCTAACTGGAGGACTTAGATGTGGTACCTTACCCTAAGGGTTTTGTGTCACTAAACTTCAAGACGTTCGATGAAACCAAAAATCCCAGATAGCATATAGCCCACTTTTGAGCCAATTGTTGCAATACTAAATGTAATGAATCACTTTTGTTCTGTTAGTTTGTCAGTAGCTTATCAGGGATATAATTTGATTTGTATGATGAGCTACCCAACAGATCTATAAAGACATTTGTCGAGTGATAATATTTGTTCATGAAATGATTTACTGGACTGCTGCACCATGTTACGATAGGAGATCTCATGGTTGAGCCACAAAAGCTCAACGAGACCTTAGTGGATTACATCTTGAGGTGGAGAAACTTAAGCATGAAATGTGAACCTCATCTACAAGAACAATATGCGATTGAGGTTCTACCCAAGAGCATACATGGGCCAATGGCTTTCATTCTTCAAGGACTCACGATCAAATCATTCAAAAAGTTACTCAGCAAGGCTAGCAGCTTTCAGGAGTAAGTTAAGCATATGAAATCTGATGAAAAGACAGAGAAGTTTAATATTTTATGTATATATATAATTTTGAAAATTAATATTTTATGTTTTGAAAATACAAGATTGAATCGATCTCATATCCTCAGTAGTTTAAATAAACAAGCCTAATACCACAAGAAATGCATCCATTCCAAAGAATAGAAATAATAGTCACTGATGAAACTAGATTAATTAAATTAAAAAATTCATGACATCAGTTTAAGTTTGCAAAAAACTATTTTTTTATGTTAACCAATAAGTTCCCTTATTTAGTACAAAAAATAAAATGGGGTTTATATTAAGCTAGGTTCTTAAAAGTTTCCTATAAGGGCAATCCTTATAGTTAATTACATCTTAGATAATTGAAGTCACCTAAGAAAACTCTCAATAAAAATAGGGAATATTATCTTCAAGGAGTTCAAGGGGATAGGACTTTTCAAATGATTGGACAAAGTGGTGTGAAAGGGGAATGGCTCCAAATTAGACATTTTATTTTAGAATCTAAAGGAAGAAGAACTTTGGGGGATGCCATAGATCCTGAGGAGAACCTTAGTGACTCCCCAAGCTATCCTATGGTGTGGCTTCAATTTTGTGAAGAAAATTATTTAAATGTTGCATCCTGCCAATTTTATTAATTAAGGCTTACATTTATGCGAGATGGTCACACAAATAGCCTGGGTGAGTTCGGGCTTAAATTGTATAGCAGAGCTATATAAATGCATAAGGAAAAAAGTTGAGAATTTATTTCACAGCATGTGAAAAACCTCAACTTCCTATGGCTAGATGTTTAATTCTAAGGAAAGATGTGCTGTTGTATATCTTCATGTTGTTGCAGATCTTGGTGTTGTTGTAGATGGTTGTTCGTGAAGCTAGCTCCAAGCTCCTCGAAGAAGTATTAGTCCTAAAGTCTAAGGTTTAAATATTTAAATGACAAGTTTAAAGCTCAATCATTATGGGGGGTGTTGGCACTATTTTGGATGAGGGAGTTGTCCGTAAGAAGCTGTCGGTCACCGTAATCAAAATCTTGTCGCCCACTTCAGAAGGACATTTTAATTTACATATATATATATATATATA
>JXCR01046217.1:121702-147026 GCA_002079205.1 Phalaenopsis hybrid cultivar | reverse complement strand
TATATATATATATATATATATATATAGTTTAGAAAAATATGAAATCAAACTGACCCCATATTTTTTGTATTTTAAATGAAAGAGCGTTGTACCTCATACCCTATATTTATCCTAAAGGATAAACACAAGGCTTAAGAATGAGGCTCGATCAAATAAACTAAGAAATATATGACATCCTTTTGGTCTGCGAAACCATTTTATTTTTCGACAATTTTCCATATTTAATATGAAAAGTTAAATAGGGTTTATATTAAGCTGTGTTCGGACAAGCTTCCTATAAGGGCAAGCCCCTATAGTTAATTACATCTTAGATAACTGATGTCACCAAAGAAAACTCTCGATAAAAAATCAGGAAATATTCTCTTCAAGGAGTTCAAAAGGATAACACTTTTTAATGATATCGTACAAAGAGGTGTGAAATGGGATTAGCTCAAATTTGGAGCATTTTATTGTAGAATCCAAAGGAGGATGAACTAAGGGAGGTCATAGATCCAAAGGAGAACCTTGGTGACTTCCCAGTCTATCATATTATTTTTCTTCAGTTTAGAGGAGAAATATTCAGGTGTTTTATCCTGCCCATTTTATTTAATTAGGGCTTACATTTGTGTGAAATAATCACACAAATAGTCTGGAAATGTGAGAATTTAGGTCATGATGAACGACAACCAAAAAATCCTAAGACGAGTTAGGGCTTAGATTGTACAACAGATTTCTACAAAGGCTTAAAGATGAAGTGAGTATTTATGTCGCATAAGAAAACTACTTCAATGTCCTATGGATTTGTTATTTAATTCTAAGGAAGAAAATTGTTTAGCTGGGGAAGAGAGGTTTTGCTATTGAAGATGGTCGTGCTATCCACCATGCTAGCACCAAGCTCCTTGCCGTGAAGTGTTTAAGTTTTATAGTGTATCAAGTTATGATGTCGAATTAGGTGGCCCTTTGGTTGTAGTTCCTTAAAAATTTATTGGGGCATGTTAAAGTTGATTAGAGTAACACCACTTAGGATCCTACGATTTCCTCGTTCTGTAATAACTATTTTCTATTGGATTAACTTAGTCCAAATAAATTTAATAAACTCAACTTAACGAGTTCCATTATTTCATTTAGACCTTGGGAAGCCTCGTTAGCAACCGTAGGTTACCTCCTCCGAGGGATTTTTGATCATCCGATAGATACATCTTAATTTAGTTGTAGTTGTAGTCTTTGTGATGTTTGTGATTAAATTTTTAGTTATTTTATATTTTGAATGTTGGAGGTAATTTTTATCTTGGTTGATTTTAATCTTAGTTTTGGGTTTTGTTTTTGTGGCTATCCTAACGTTTTGGTTTTCATGCAGGGTGACATTATTGTTTAGCATGCAAGTTTTATAAGCATAAAAAGTATAGTATGAAAGTACAAGAAAAATAACACTGTAAACTATAAAAAGCGTACCTTGCGAGTCTTCTCGTTCCACCACCTGAAACTCAAAATGCATGTGAGAGCATTTTATATAAATCAGAAAAGTAAGGTTTTAGTGATCTACCAAACCCTAGATCATATCTTGGTGGGTCCTTATTAATTTTATTATGGATGATTTTTTTGGTTAAGCAAATCAAATTAAGTTTAGTAGACCTCTGAGGTATCCAACAGATCATGGAGGAAGAACAGGTCCATGCTTCCCTCTCACTGCCTGGTGAAAAGTCTCGAGCTCTTTTTAAACTTATTATACTTCTTAATAACCCATTTTGTAAATACCTTTAATGCTCCATGAATATTAATGTTTCAATCATCCCTAAGAGCAGGATAATTATCACTTATAATTTAATTTGAGGATTATGTCGGTGAAGACCCATAAAGGGTCAAGTTAATGTTATCAACTCACTTAGCCAACTTTTTAATCTGGGCTTGTAGTGTTTTTAAAGATGTTCAATTTTTAATTATGTTCACTTTTCTAATCCTCATTTAACGAAATTTGATTTAGACTAGGTCACTACTAAGCCCTTAAGATTTTGGTAGATGTCTTAGTTATTATTTTTTTTTGAAAGAAATTGAATTTTAAGTGATGATGATTCATTCTTTTTAAAGTCATTTGAACATTAAATAGGGGTGTTAAATTAGTGAGTTATCAACACCCAAAATCATACCCCTAAGTCTAGGATCATTAATTGACTAGACTTCCAAATTTTAATAATTTAAGAAAATTACAAATTTATCCTTTAATTGAATGAAGTGAGATTGGTTTCTACCAATTAATCCCTTATGTTTCAATCATCGAAATATGTTGATTAGGATCAAAGGTTACCAGTTTCCCCTTTCTTGAATTGAGCCTAAACGTTAAATAAGGCTAAATTTTCAAAATTACATATTTGCCCCTAAGGCTGTAATACTTCATAATTCATCAAATTTAATTCAAATGACTTTGGATATTTTTATCCCACCTCATTCATTGGTCAATTAAGACACCAGAGGAAAAAAATGTAATTTTTCAAATTTTAATTTAATTTATATAATTATTGACATGCAAAAATAGGGTTTTTTAAAGAAAACTTCACAACTTGAAAATGCTTAATCTCTTGAAATTTTTAGTGGAGGTAAACCTAGACTTGAGAATCCTGTGTACCAAATTTCATAATTTTTTAAATTTTATTTGAATTACGAGAATTATCTTAAGTTATTGAATGTTTATTAATTATAAAATATTTTAAATGTGGAAAATTAAGTTTTATATTTTTATTAAATTTCTCTAAAGTCAAGGAACACAGAGAAAAAAGGTTCACCTTTTCTAATTTTTCTTTGAATTATTAGAATTATTTTAATGAAAGTCCATTTTTAGCCTTTAAAAAATTACTTTAAGCTTCAAAATTCAATATATTGATTTAAAAAATTAAAAAAAATATTCCAATTGTTCCTAAGTACTTAGGAAACAATTTAGAACATTTTCATGAATTTTATTATTTTTGTGATTTTTATCATTTTTTAATTATTTAAATATTAAGGAAAGGCTTAAAAATGAAATTTTTATTTTAATTACAAATTTATTTTTAAAAAATTTCTTTGATCATAGAGAACTCTCAAAACCAATTTTTATAATTTTTTGAGTTATATTTTAATTGTTTAAAATCATTTTAATGTTAAAAATGTGATTTAACTTAAAAAATCAGTTTGAGTTATCAAATGAGCTCCAAATATTTTTATTTTTTTTGTTGGGAGTTTTCTGAACTTCAAATTATAGTGGAGATTAAAAACCAAGTTATTTAGATGTTTGTGTTTCCACAAATTAATTTTCCTTGCATTTAAGGGTTCGTGCAAATTAGGTGCATTCTTAATGTTTTAGATAATGAAACATTTTTTAAAGGTTTCTCTAGCCATAATCAACCTTCCAAAATTATCTTAGAAATTTATAAGTAACATACTAATTATTATGTTTAATTTATGCAAATAATAGACAAAAATTTGAAAAATATGGATCTCTGTCTAGAGATCTCCTCTGACTTTAGAAAAATAAGAGGATGCTCCCTAAGACAGAGGTAGCAATATGCCAAAATTTCAAGCGATGGTGAAATGTCTACATGCATGAGAATCAGAAGACTGAAAATAGTGTTTAATTAATTAAAAATAAAATATGCATCAAATAAACTTCAAACCATTTCCATATTTTTCTCCTCTATTCACTGAGCACTAGAGTATTTTTATTTTTTTGTGATTTTTCTACTCAAAGATATAAATTTTTAAAGTTAGTGAACATTTTCTGAATTATTTAAATCCCTATTTTGTTATTTAAGCATTCGGCGCCACCTAATCCTATGCAGCTCCGAATGCCAATGCGGTGTCCTCCCATTCACTATGCTTTCAACCTTGGCATGCCACGTGGCCCACGATTCACGTATTAAGTGTTCATCCTACTAGATCTCGTCCGTTGATGAGATTAACACGCAATCGAACGGCTCCCGCTCCCCGTCATCATCCCGAAATAGGCTAACCCGAGAACCGTCAACACTTAAACCTTAAGATCTCCTTCTATACTCAACCAAATCTCATGGGGTTTGTTTTAGAGCTTAATCTACTCAAGACGAACCTATCTGTATGGATTATAAGTATGAAATATAGTAAATATGTATTGAGAGTTAAAATAGGCTCGGATTAGGGTTGGAGCTCAATGTCTTTATCTAAGAGGGGAGGCCTCGATCAGATGGTTGTCGTAGCTTCAATTGGTCCCAACGAACCTAAAGATGAAGCCTTGTGCCTTGATGAATGATCTAGGTATGAATTCAACCAAGCTTAATTTTTAGTGTTGATTGAAGTCTATACTAAGGTTTGTTTGAGAGGGGGCTCTTGTGGGGAATCAACTTCTTTCACTTTGGGGAAGGTGTGTGCACAGTTAATTGAAGTTTGATTTAGTGTGGAGGTGTGGAGAGATTTTTCCTGGTTTTTGGCAAAAATTCAAGCTCAAAATTGAGTTTCCACAGTGAAGCTCAGTGGGGGAAATGGTTGTCTTGAGCTGAGGAGGTCTTAGGGAGTCTTTAAGAGCAGTTTGGCAAAGTTTTCTTAAGAAAATTTCTGCTCTCATTTATTGGCCATGGAGGGTTTAAATAAAATTGGCTTAGGGTGGCTGTCATGGCCAATTGAGGGGTGCAAAATGATGCTTAGGTGGAGGGCAGAGAAGTACTAAATTTCAAATGGGATGAGGTGACGTCTAGGTTTCAATTGGGTTTAAATTTTTGGGGGTGGCTCCTGGTTTTGGTTTTTTTCTGGCCACCAGGCCATCTGGCAAGACCAGGGGAGGTGGCCAGGAAGTGAGATGAGCCAGAGGGAGTCTTAATTATGATTTACCCCCAAGGGTTAGTGATGATGAGGGAGATTTTTCAAGTTGGGTCAAAAAATGGATTAAAATCCCTTAATTTGGGGATCCGTTGGTCCATAACATGCTTTTGTGGGTTTTGCATGGCTTAGCTTGGTCCCTATGAGGAGTTTGGTGGTTGTGGAGTCATAAAGTTGGTGGCTTTATGGTGGCTAGACCAATTTTAGTGCATGGGTCCAAGTGGGTCAATTTGGATTAAAGTGGGTTTGGGTTAGGATAGCCATGACATTGAGCTTAATTGATTGATCAACATTATGTAGATGATTGTAATGAAGATTTTTGGTGAAGGATTGAAATGATTTTGAGTTCAATTTGGTCAATTTGAAGGATTTTGAGATTTTGGTCAATTTGAAGGATTTTGAGATTTTGGTCAATTTGGGCATGTTGGACTAAACTTGGACTTAGGTTGAGCTAGGCTTGGAATTTGGCTCAATTTAATGGTCCAAATGATCAAGGGAGATGTTATGAAAATTTTTCATGAAGGAATAGAGTGGAAGTTTTGGGGCTAAGGCAATCAATTTGGTGGAATTTTGAGACATGGCCAATCTAGGGCAAAATTTGGGGATTTTTGGATTTGGATAGAAATTAAATGAAATTGAGGCTTCACCAAGGCCAGTTGAATGTCATGTTTGATTTGTAGAAGTGTTATGAAAAGTTTAGGATTCAAATTGAGACCAATGGAGTAGGTCATAAGGTTCAATTTGGTGGAACCAAGTCATAGGGCCAACATTTGGGGTTTGACTTAGATCAAAATTGGGCTCAAAGCATGGGCCAATTGAGCTTGGATTTAATTTAGATTGTTCATATAGAAGGTGAATTTGAGTTCAGAATTGAAATTGGTGGAAATTGAGACCAAATTGATGGACATTTGAATTGAATTTAGGGAAATTTGGCCTTTAAAGGCAATTTGGGGGTTTTTGTCAAAATGGTCAAATTGGGTCAAAAGGGAATTTGATTTTTTGAAACTTTAAAATTTTCAGCTAAGGAGGGGTATTTTTGTAATTTGGAAATTTTTTGGTGATTTTGGGTAATTTGAATGTTTTCAAAAGGTTTGAAATGATTTTTTTAACAAATTTGGCTATTTTGGGTAAATTTAGGAATTTTAGCCAAATTTAGGGTTTCAAGAGTACTTGAGTAATTTGGGGGAGTTCAGGGGCAAAAAATGCCAAGTTGAGTATTTTTGGTAGAATTGGGGTGTCAACCACCATAAATGAGTTATGGACCAATGGAAACCCTATTTGGGTTCTCTATGTACTGGTCTTAGCTAACCCCTAGCCTAGGGCCTGTGGGTTTAAGGGACCATCTACATGTGTCTCCTAAAGGATTAAGGGATCAAAGTCAAGAAATTTTGGGTTTGTATTTGTGAGTGATTGTGAGGGAGGTGAGTACCTTAGCTCTAGACCAACACCCAGGGCCAACCCTAAGTTCAAGCAGTCCTATGGGAACTCTCTTTGGGATCTCCCATAATGATCCCACCTGCTAAGTGCTAGAGGTTAGGACCACTGTGTGGAACTTCAAGTTGAGTAAGGAGGAGTTCGGAATTTCTAATGGTGAGTGTTCCTTTTCTAATTTTCAAGGAATAGTGAACAGGAAAGTCCTATGGCTAGACCCTAGGTTACTAAAGAGGAAAAACTAGACCTCAACCAAAAGAGAGGTCAACAAATGGACCCCCAGTAGGTGTGGTGTGTTGGGCATGCATACAACGTGTATTGGCGACGGGATCAACAAAACCAACACAAACTCGTAAGTCAACAATCTTAGAAGGAGGTGTAGAATTGTGTGTGTTATTTGTTTCTTTTTGGGAATTAGGAGATGAATATTTGATCGAAGTCAAGAAGTAGGAACTCTCGCTAGAGATTAGAGAGTTGGTTTTGAGTTATCAGATTTTTTTCATAGAGGATGGAAATCAGTATGTAAGTGATGAACCCAATGTGGGAATTGAAGTTTAGGTATTAATTTCAAAAGAGGGTCGGAAGTTAGGGACTGACCTCAAAAAAAGAGAGGAATCAGAAGTTAAGGACTGATTCTAAAATGAGAATTGAAAGTTAATGATCAATATCAAAAGAGAGAGTCGAAAGTTAAGGACTTACCTGAAAAAGAAGGATTGATTCTAAAATAAGAATTGAAAGTTAATGATCAATCTCAAAATAGAGAGTCGAAAGTTAAGGAACAACCTAAAAAAGAAGTGAATCAGAAGTTAGGGACTGATTTTAAAATGAGAATTGAAAGTTAATGATCAATCTCAAAAGAGAGAGTCAGAAGTTAAGGACCGACGTCGAAAAGAAGTGAATCAGAAGTTAAGGACTGATTTGAAAATGAGAATTGAAAGTTAATGATCAATCAAAAGAGAAGGTTGAAAGTTAAGGACTAACCTCAAAAAAAGTGAATCAAAAGTTAAGGACTGATTAAAAAAATGAGATTTGAAAATTAAGGATAAACCTTAAGAGAGAGAGTCAAAAGTTAAGGACTGACCTCGAAAGGAGGGAATCAGAAGTTAAGGGCTGATTCTAAAATGAGAATTGAAAGTTAAGGATCAACCTCAAGAGAGAGATTCAGAAGTTAAGGACCGACTCGAAAGGAGGGAATCAGAAGTTAGGACTAATTCTAAAATGAGAACTAAAATTTAAGGATCAATCTCAAGAGAGAGAGTCAGAAGTTAAGGATCAACCTCAAAAAGAGTGAATCAAAAGTTAAGAACTGATTCTAAAATGAGAATTGAAAGTTAATGATCATTCTCAAGAGGGGGTCGGAAGTTAAGGACTGACCTCGAAGGGAAAGGAATAAGAAGTGGGGACTGATTCAAAAATGAGAATTGAAATTTAATTATCAATCTCAAAAGAGGGTTAGAAGTTAAGGACCGACCTCGAAAGAAGTGAATCAGAAGTTAGGGACTGATTTAAAAATGAGAATTGAAAGTTAATGATCAATCTCAAGAGAGGTTCGGAAGTTAAGGACCGACCTCGAAAGAAAAGGAATCAGAAGTTAGGGACTAATTCAAAAATGAGAATTGAAATTTGATGATCAATCTCAAAAGAGTGAGTTGGAAGTTAAGGACCAACCTCATAAAGAAGTGAATGAGTAGTTAGGGACTGATTTGAAATTTAAAATTTTTGGTGTTGCATCCAAAGAAACATGTCTTGTGAAAAGGTTGACATTATTGAAGAAGATTTGTGGAATTCTGTGAGGGTTTGTGTGCAGTACATGAAATTCCGTGAGGATGTGAAGAGAACTAGTGCAGACAAAGATAGTTGTGCTGCACGAGCAAAGGGTAAGAGACCTTGAAATCGAGAGAATCAACTCAACAGATTTATTTTCTTTTCTTGTTATTTTTATCATGTTTAATTTTCAAAATATGTTTTCAAAATTTAATTTTAGTTGGTTGATTTTTTCAAAAGAGAGTTGTTTTGTTGTTCATTTGTTTGTTATTTTTATTTAAATTTTATTATCGTTATGTTTTTTTTATTGTTTTGTTCTTTGTTCTTTATAATCTCGAACCAACATATGGTCTGTGGCTTTTATCCATTTCACAAAAAGGCAATTGACAAAAAGGTAAATTTCTGAAAGAAACTTCTTTAATTTGTTCCAATAAATGTTTCAAATTGAATACAGGTCAAAGCCTCAAAGTACAATATGCTAACTGCATCAAAGTACATCCATAAATGTTCTATGTCAAGTATATATCAGAAGCTGAGCATGTCTAATACATATCATATCTACTGTAATGAAATGCATTAAAAAGAAAATGAACCCTCTGAATGTTTGTTCCTGGTGTGGCAAGCTTCTGATTGAGCAGACCTTCTAAGCCACGCTCCACGACAAGAGTTCCCTTTGCATGTACTTAGAAGTACAACCCTCTCATAGCTTGTTTGGTATCAATTCCTTCCATTTTAGATCTGGTTGAAATCCATATGGCATTTTATAGTTGTCTATTCGTCAAAAAGGTCACAGACACCCTATGGTGTCGCACCCCTAGAATACAGTGTTTGGCAATGTCTGCCCCATGTCCTTTATGGACTAGCACTGAACCAACAAGCAACGGAATTTCTACAGCTCCTCTTAATTCACCAGGACCAATGAAATCAATTTCTTTTTCAAATAGGATGTAGCTTTTGCTCATGAATGAGACAGTGCAGAAAGGTCTCACAAAGTCATGATGATCAATGTGCGGAGGTATGCAGTCTCCTTCATCGTATATGTTGATGATGTAACTATTGGAGATGTAGTTAGCTGGCAATATATTCCATCTGATCATTCTTTTAATTCTCCATTTTATCATTGGAGGTAGTGGATCCACCTGATCATGTCTGAGAATCCCAGGAGGATTTACTTATCTATCGTTGGTGAAGTTATAGCAGCAGACGCACTAGATAGTGATCCTCCCCTTTCCTCGCATCCACTTTATTGGCTCGAAAATGCAGTCGAGAATGTTTCGTTTATCATTTTCTAAAAAGACCCTGGTGTATAATTCCAATCCCTCTAATATGTTGATGAACCTGCCTTGCACTTCTTCATAGAATTCAATTTTTTTTTTGTTCACTTTGCTCATCTTATAGTACTCTGTCGTACTGAGAATCGGCGGTTGTCAAGAATATTTCCTCATTTCAACAGCAGGAACCAAAGCTGGTGTTGACTCGAGCACTAACGAAATGTGTGACTCGGCATCCAAAGGGAAGTATGGCTCTGGACTCCATGGGACATATTAATCTATTCCCAGCGGAACATACGACTCCCCCATTAGGCAATCAACGGTCTGAGACCCATCATCCAGGCATTCCACGAATGCCCATGTAGCTGACGCTCGTTCAGGTATTTTAGCGTTGCAGGTCGGGCAACCTGTGCAAAGAACATCTGAAGCTAGTGGTATTTCCAACTCTGTAACAAACCCAGGCTCCTCATCTGGAGCAGGCAAGCTGGAAGAGGTTTCTCTCATTCCTGGATCATAAATGTTCCCTTCAGGAGTAGGGGTAAGTAAATTCTCTGCCTCTTTCTGGCGTCTTCTTTCTTCTCGTAAGAAAGCCCTCTGCTTTCTGTGGCTAGCATTTCTACACTGACTTCTTCGTAGTAGAGCGTCTGGTAGTCTTTCATTAACGACAGTGACTAGGCCCCCATTCGACGTAGCTATCATGACCGGTAGGCGGCTGGGCCCCTCCATTTGGTCTTGTTGTATCATCACATTCTTTCACTTTAGTGATGAATTGTCATTGGTGGTTAACCTTAGCAGTGAGAGCAGCCCTTCCTTTTCCTGTCGGTTGATGACATCCATTAGAGGCCCCTCATAATCCATATCGACTTGATTAAATTCTATGTCAAAGTCTATGGTGCCGCTCTGCGGTGCCGTTTCCATGTTTAGTGCGAGGTTCCAACCATCTTTAAAGGTGAACATCAGCCTCTGACCTGATATTTCTCTGCAGACGACAGGAAAAATGGCAGTGAACTGAAACTTAGCGTGAATTAAAGGAAATTTTAGTTTATTTTGGTGAAGAAATCATTTATTTGTGTATGCATTTTGTTTAATTTACTCGGATATTAAGCTTAAAAAGTGAAAATTGAAGTGTGTAATTTTCAATTCCCACTTCGGGGTCAGCACTTACATACTGATTCCCATCCTCTATTGACACTTGAAATCTGATAACTTAAAACCAACTCTCCAATCCCTAGCAAGATTTCCTACCTCTTGACATCGATTATGCATTCATCTGCTAATTCCTCAGTGGAAACAAATAACACACTCAATCTACACTCCTTTTGTGTCTGTTGACTTAGGAGTTTGTATTGGTTTTGTTGATCTCGTCGGTCAACGCCAATATGCGCGGTGTGCTTGCCCATTACACCACCCCTATTAGGGGGGTCCATTTATTGACCTCATTTTTGGTTGAGCTCTATTTCTTCCTCTTTTGTAGCCTAAGGTCTAGCCATAGGACCTTCTTGCTGACTATTCCTAGAAAACTAGAAAAGGAACCCTCACTATTAGAAATTCCAAACTCCTCTTTACTTAACTTGAAGCTCTACATATTGGTCCTAACCTCTAGCACTTAGTAGGTGGGGTCATTATGATGAAGCTCAAGGAGAGTCCCCATAGGACGGTTTGCCCTTAATTTTGACCCCGGGTGTTGGTCTAGAGCTAAGGCACTCACTACAATCACCTCACTCACAATCACTCAGTACCCTAAAACCCAAAATCTTCTTGACTTTAATTCCTTAATCCTTTGGGAGACTCATGTAGATGGTCCCCTAAACCCACTGGCCCTAGGCTAGGGTTTAGCTAAGACCAATACATAGAGGAACCAAATGGGGTTTCCACTGGTCCATGGCTTATTTATGGTGGTTGGCACCCTAATTCTACCAAAGATACCCAATTTGGCCTTTTGCCCCTAAACTCCTCCAGATTACCTGAATACCCTTGAAACCCTAAGTTTAGCCAAAATTCCCAAATTTACCCAAAATACCCAAATTTATTCAAAAATCATTTCAAACCTTTTTAAAATACGTAAATTATCTAAAATCACCAAAAATTGCCAAATTACCAAAATGCCCCCTCCTTAGCCCAAAATTCCAAAATTTTCAAAATATCCCAAAAATTACCAAAGCCTTCAAAATATTCTTAGTTTCATTTTTCTCAACTACCACATGACCCAATTTGGCCAATTTGGCCATCTTTGTCCAAACCCCCCAACTTTCCCTTAAATGACCCCATCTCCCCAAATACACCTCAAATGTCCATCAAATTGGTACCAATTTCCCCTAATTTGAATCCTAAAATTAAATTAAACTTCCATGTGACTAATTTAAAAAACATTTTAAGCTTAATTGGCCCATGCTTTGAGCCCAAGTTTGGTCATGTGGCCAAAAGGTCAAAGCCCCAATTTTGGCCACATGATCTAATCTCACCCAATTAAACCCATAGCCAACTCAGTTTTCCACTTATTATGTTGAAAACTATTCATAACATTTCTAAACATCAAAATTTACCTTAAATTTGCCTTTGTGAAGCATCAATCTCATTTAATTTAAACCTAAGTGAAAATCCCCAAGTTTTGCCCCAAATTGGATATGCCTCCAAGTTTCACCAAATTGATTGCCTTTACCCCAAAATTGGCATCCAATTCATGTTGAAAACTCTTCATGACATTCCTATTGACCATTCTCAACAATAAATTTGGATTTATGCCAAGCCTAGCCCAATCTAAACCTAAGTCTAGTCCAACATGCCTAAATTTACCAAAATTCCAAAATCCTTCAAATTAACCCTCTAATTGAACTCAAAATTCTTTCAATCCTTCACCAAAAATGTTCATTACAATCATCTACATAAAATTCATCAATAAATTGGGCAAATTAACATGGCTAGCCTAGCCCAAACCCAAGTCTTTGTCATTTGCACCTACTTGGACCCATGCACCAAAATTGACCTAGACATGTCAAATTGGTCAAGGCAAGGCCACTACTGCCATATTTTGGATTCAATTGACCAAAACAAATCCCATGGAATCACCAAAATGAGCCATGGACAAAGGGATCCCCAAATCAAGGAATTTCATTCCATATTTTCTTAAGCCAAGGATATTTTTGCCAAAACTAAACGCCAACTCATTTAATTGCTGTGACATATTCCCTTGGCTCACCTGACCTCCTAGCCACCTCCCCTGGCCTGGCCGGTCGGCCTAGTAGCCAGAAAATGTCCAAATCAAGATGCAACCCCATGGAATCAAACCTAATTCAAACCCAGAGGCCACCTCATCCAAATTAAATCTTAGAGCCTCTCTGCCCTCCACCTAAGCAAGCATTTTCACCACTCAATTGGCCATGACGGCCACCCAAAAGCCCATTTTATAAAAAGTCCACCTCCATGGCCATGGAGGGTGTGCTAAAATTTCTCAGAGAGAGCACTCCAAATTACTCCTAAAGCCTCTTTGATACCTCCACAGTGCAACCCAACCACCACATTGCCTTGAATCCCCTTGCCGGAGTTCAAATTTTGAGCTCAAAACCTTGCCGGAGACAAGACAGAGCTCTCCACACCTCTACACTCAACCAAAAAAAAATTAAACTCACCCACACCTTAACCACAGTGAAAGAAGAAGAAGCTCCATCAAATCCCTCTCATACATAGCCCCTAGGATAGCTCTAGACCAACACCTGAAATTGAGCTTGGTCGAATTCATACCTAGGACTTTCACCACAGCAAGAGGCTTAATCTCTAGCCTCCTTGGACCTCCATGAACATGCTGAGCACCTCTGATCGAAGCTTCCCTTCTCAGAGCAAAGGTATTTAACCCCCCTCTTACCCCCTCTTCCCGAGCTTATTTCAATTCTCCATTTGAGTAGACTTAATTTAATTGCATGATTAACATATGGATGTGTTCATCACACTTAGATGAGCATTTAGAAACAAACAAAACTTAATTTGATTAGGAAATGAGTGAGATCTTAGCTTTTAAAATGGAAGGTTTTTGAACTAAGGCATTAGGGACGATGACGGGGAGCTGTCCGATCGCGCGTTTTCTGATCAACAGACGAAATCTAGTCGGACAGTGCCTTTGTACATGAACCAAGGGCCGAGTCAGCACTGAGGTGGATAACAACATCAAATGGGAGCGCGCCACATGGAGGTTCCGAGCTGCCTAAGATTTAGTCAGCTTCGTGCGTTTAAATAGATAAATAGGGTATTTTTTGATTTAAATAAATATCCCATTTAAATAGATAAATAGGGAATTAAAAAAAATTCAAAAAATGACCCTTAACTTCAAAAATCTATATCTTGGTGTAGAAAAATCACAAAAATAAAATAAAAATACCCTCTTGCTCAGTGAACAGAGGAGAATAATGTGAAAATAATTTGAAGTTTGTTTGATGCACATTTTATTTTTAATTAACTAAATATGGTTTTGAGTCTTTTAATTCTGCATGCATGTAGACGTTTCACCATGACTTGAAATTTTGGCATGTTGTTTCCTCTGTCTGGGGGAACATCCTCTAATTTTTCCAAAGTCAGAGGATATGTTTAGATAGAGATCCATATTTTCCAAGTTTATGCCTATTATTTGCATAAATTAATCATAATAATTAGCATGCTGCTTAGAAAATTCCAAGAAAATTTTGGAAAGCTTGCTATGACCAGAGAACCCTTTGGAAAATATTTCATGGGTTAAGTCATTAAGAATACCCTTAATTTCCACCAACCCTAAAACAAAAAAAAATTTATTTTTGAGAAACAAACATCTAAATGACTTATTTTTTAATCTCTACTATGTTTTAAAGTTCAAAGAACTCCTCATAAGAATTTCAATGCATTTGGAGCTCATTTAATAACTCAAATTGATTTTTCAAGTTAAATGACATTTTTGGTTCTAAAATAATTTTTAACAATTTAAATATAACTCAAAAAATTATAGAAATTAGTTTTCAAATTTCTCTGTCATTAGAGAAATTTTCTAAAGAAAAATGGTAATTAAAATAAAAACTTCATTTTTAGCCTATTTTTAATATTTAAACAATTAAAAAATGAGAAAAATCACAAAAATAATAAAATTCATGAAAATGTTCTAAATTATTTTTGAAGAACTTAAGAACAATTGGAATATTTTTCTTAATTTTCTAAGTGAATATGTTGAATTTTAAAGCTTAAAATAATTTTTAAAGGCTAAAAATGGATTTTCACTAAAATAATTCTAACAATTCAAAGAAAAATAAAAAAAAATGTTAAGTTTGTTTCTCTAGTTTCCTTAACCTTAGAAACTTTTAATAAAAATATAAAACTTAATTTTCCACACTCAAAATATTTTGTAAATAATAAATACTACAGAATTTAAAATAATTCTTAAAATTCAAATACAATTCAATAAATCATGAAATTTGGCCGCAATAGTTCTCTGGTCTTTATCTACCTCCAATAATAATTCGAAGGGATTAAGCTTTGTCTTGGCCAAGTTATGAATTTTTCTTTAAAAAGTCCTATTTTTGCAATAAAATAAATATGTAAATTAAATTAAAATTTGAAAAAAAATCACATTCTCTCCTCTGATGTCTTAATTTTTCATGAGTGAGGTGGGATAAAAATTTTAAAGTCATTCAAATTAAATTTGACAACATATGAAGTGATAGAGCCTTAAAGGCAAAAATATAATTTTGGAAATTTGGCCTTAATTAACATTTAGGCTTAATTCAAGGAGGGAAAAGGGTAACCTCTCATTTTAACTTACTGTTTGGGATGATTGAAACACAAGGGGATTAATTGGTAGAAACCAACCTCACTCTTTCGACAATCAAGGGATAAATTTGTAATTCCTTAAATTATTAAAATTTGGAAGTCTATTAAATTAAATGATCTTAGACTTAGGGTTATGACTTTGGATATTGGTAACTCACTAATTTAATACTCCTACTTGATGTGCAAATGACATTTAAGTGTTTTGAAAGTGAATAATTATTATCACATAAAAAAATCAACTTCTTTCAAAATAACCAAGACATCTACCTAGATCTAAAGGGCTTAGTGGTGACTTAAGCTAAAAGTAAATTTTATTAAATAAGAATTAGAAGATTGAATATAAAGTAAAACACCTTTGAACACCATAATCCCAAGTTAGAACTCAAATCGGCTAAGTGTTTCAATAACGCTAACTTGCCCCCTTTAAGGATCTTCACCCACATAACTTCCAAATTAAATGGCAAATGATAATTACCTTACTTATAAGGATAATTGAAACATCAATGTTCATTGAGCATTAAAGGTATTTACAGGATGAGTTATTATGCAACATAATAAGTTTAAAAAGAGTTTGAGACTTTTCACCAGATGGCGAGAGGGAAGCATGGACCTGCTCTTTCTTCATATCTGTTGGATACCTTAGAGATCTATTAAACTTACAGTCTGTCAATTAACTTTAAATATATTCTCAGACTTAGGATATTTCATATTCACAGCTACATAAGGATAAACTTTAATCACAATAAATGGGCCCATTCACCTGGACTTAAAGTTTGCTTGGAAATAATCTTAACCTTGAATTATATAACAAAACTTGTTGCCCTGGCTGAAATTTTTTAAGTAAGAATATTTCGATCATACAACATCTTCATCTTTTCTTTATAAATTTTGGCACTTTCATATGATTCATTCCTTCTCTCTTCAAGCTCATTTAATTGTAACAATTTTTTCTCACCAGCATCTTTCAAATTATAATTGAACTCATTAATCGCCCAATATGCCTTATGCTCAAGTTCAATTGGTAAGTGCCAAGCTTTTCCAAATATTAGCCTATATGGGGACATTCTTATAGGAGTTCTGTATGCAGTCCTATATGCCCAGAAAGCATAGTCAAGTTTGACTGACCAATCCATTTTTGTTGAATTCACAAATTTTTCCATAATTCTTTTAATTTCCTGATTGGATAATTCAACCAAACCACTTGTGTGAGGATGATAAGCAGTAACAATCCTATGATTTGTATGATATTTCAATAATAATGTCTCTATTATGAAATTTTTGAAATGACTTCCCCCATCAGTAATGATAAGTCTCAACATCCAAAATCTACAAAATATATTTATTTTAAAAAATTTTGCAACAGTTTGAGCATCACATCGAGCTAAAGCAACAACTTCTATCCACTTAGATACATAGTTCACTGCTAACATAATATATAAATTTATGAAAGATGGTATAAATGGTCCCATGAAATATACCCAAACATCAAATATTTCAACTTCTAGCACATAATTGAGGGGCATCTCATTTCTTCTAGAAGTATTGCCTACTCTTTTACATCTATCACAAGTTTTGATATAAGCATTAACATATTTAAAAATTGTAGGCCAATAAAATCCAAATTGTAAGATTTTGTATGTTGTTTTATCAACAACAAAATGTCCCCCAAAATCAGAATTATGACATTTTTGGATAATCACATAAGTTTCTTCTAATGGTACACATCTTCAAATAATCAGATCCACTCCTTATTTATATAAAAATGGGTCATCCAAAAAATAAGTCAGCTTCAGAAATAAATTTCCTCTTCTCTTGGTATGTCATTCCATAGGGTATAATATCACTAATAATAAAGTTTAAAATATCGACATACCACTGAACACGCCGCTCATTGATAGTGAATAATTTTTCATCTGGAAAATGTTTATTAATATCATTTTCAAAGCATAGTGGTTTTTTAAATTCAAGCCTGGACAAATGATCAACAATTTGATTTTCAATCCTCTTCCGATCTACTATTACAAAATCAAATTCTTGCAAAAGAAGAATCCATCTTATAAGTCTTGTTTAGCAACCTTCTTTTTAATTAGGTACTTAATAGCAAGAATGATCTGTATGCACTACACAATGAGTTCCAATTAAATATGATCTAAATTTATCAAAGGCACTACACAATGAGTTCCAATTAAATATGATCTAAATTTATCAAAAACATATACTATTGCTAATAACCCTTTTTCAATTGTTGTATAATTAATTTTAGTTTCTAAGAGACTTTTACTAGCATAATAAATTACTTTGAAAATTTTATCATATCTTTGTCCTAAAATAGCTCCAATAGCATAATCACTAGCATCACAAATTAATTCAAAAGGTTTTTCTTAGTTTGGTGAAAATATATTTGGTGCAGCGATTAGTTTTTCTTTTAATAACTTAAAAGCTTTCAGGCATTCCTCAACTAAATTAAAATATGCATCTTTCTCAAGTAAATGGCATAAATGCTTAGCAATCTTTAAAAAATCTTTAATATATCCTCTCTAGAATCCAGCATGCTCTAAAAAAACCGCTAAATTTCCTTTATATTTGTTGTATAAGGTAAATTAGCGATCACTTGAATTTTAGCAGGATATACTTCCATACGATTTTCTGATATTTGATGTCCTAATACAATTCCTCCTGCTTCCATAAATTGACATTTTTCCGAGTTCAGGACTAAATTTGTTTCTTCACAACACTTAAGAAATTTGGATAAATGTTCTAAACATGAGTCAAATGAAGTTCCAAACACTAAAAAAACATCCATGAATACTTCAATCACTTTTTTAAATAAATCAAAAAAAATTGCCATCATACATCTTTGAAATGTAGCAGAGGCATTACATAAACCAAAGGACATTCTTCTAAAAGCAAAAGTACCATAAGGACTGGCAAATGTTGTTTTCTCTTGATCCTCAGGAGATATTTGAATTTTGTGATATCCAGTATATCCATCCAGAAAATAAAAGTATTTATGCCCAACTAGTCTATCCAGCATTTGATCTAGAAAGGATAATGGAAAATGATCTTTCCTAGTGGCAAGATTTAATTTTCTATAATCAATTCATATTCACCACCCTATAACTTGTCTAGCAGGTATTAACTCATTATGTTTATTTACAGTTACAGTTACTCCTCTTTTCTTAGGAACGCAATGAATTGGGTTAACCCATGCACTATCTGAAGTATGATAGATAATTCCAACTTCTGCTAACGAAGTCTCTGAGGAAATGGAGGTGGTGGTTTTTTCAAATTAATTTTTAGTGGAGAAATAGGTCTCTCAGAATCTTTTGGAGTGTCTTCTTTTGATTCTTCAATTTCTTCTCTCTCTACTTCAATTTCTTTTTGAACCCGACCTTCCAACTCTCTTCCGCTTCTAAGTTGAATGACTTTTACTTGTTCTTTATTATGGTCTTTTTGATTTGATTCAGTATTACTTGGGAGTGTTTCTTAAGATCTATTACTTAATGAATTTTCTATTTGCCCAAGTTGATTCTCAATCTTTCGAATTGTAGCTCCTTGACTTTGTAATTGATTTCCATTTGTAACACCACTTCTTCTATAGATAACTTCTTCTCATTAAACTATGTTTTATTATTGAAACATTGAGGATAATTAGATCTATAATTATTATTCCCTTGGTTGTTCCAGTTTTCCATTTAGTTTCCTTGGTTTTTCCTTCATTGCTGATTACTACCACCTGAATTATTATTCTATTTAAAGTTGGGATGGTTTTTTCAACCTGGGTTATAATAATTTGAATATGGGTTATTCTGCTTATTATTTATGGCATTCAAAGTTTCTAATGATGCTTGAGAATCTAGCATTTGGCCTAATGAATTCTCTTCAATCATAGAAATTGGTTGAGAAAAATTCATTCCAAATTGGTCTAACTTTCTTGAAATTGCAGCAACTTGATTTGCTAACATGGTAAATGCATCAATTTCATGAATATTGGCTAATTTCTAAGGATTTACCCTCTCATGCCATTGAAAATTATTGG
Organism: Phalaenopsis hybrid cultivar; assembly: GCA_002079205.1. Taxonomy (NCBI): domain Eukaryota; kingdom Viridiplantae; phylum Streptophyta; class Magnoliopsida; order Asparagales; family Orchidaceae; genus Phalaenopsis; species Phalaenopsis hybrid cultivar. The sequence continues at coordinate 127,943 of JXCR01046217.1, read as the reverse complement.
TAGCCATTTCTTCAATTAAAGCATAAGCGTCATGAAATGGTTTTAACATCAATGAACCACCATCAATGACATCGATAATTGATCTAAGAGATCTAACTAATCAATTATAAAAGTTTCAATTATTAACCAATCTGGTATAGCATGACTTTCTTAAGAGTTCTTTAAATCTTTTTCATGCTTCATAAATAGATTCCCCTTCAAATTGATTAAAAGATGTAATATCATTTCTAAGCTTCATAAAATAGATTCCCCTTCAAACTGATTAAAAGATGTAATATCATTTCTAAGCTTTGTAGTTTTTGATGGTAGAAAATATTTAGCAAGGAATTTTTATACTAAATCACCCCAAGTTCTAATAGATCCAGGTGCTAACATATTCAACCACATCTTAGTTGTATCCCTCAATTAGAAAGGAAATAATCTAAGTCTTACGGCATCATCTAATACACCATCGTATTTAAATGACGCGCATAATTTTAGAAAATTGGCAATATATAAATTTGGATCTTCAGTTGGTGATCCTCCAAACTTTGATTATTTGATATCATTTGGATAATAGCAGGTTTAAGCTCAAATGAATTAGCCACTACAGTAGATTTTTGAATACTACAATAAGTTTTAAGCTCAAATGAATTAGCCACTACAGTAGGTTTTTGAATACTACAATGAAGTTTATCTATAGTACGGTTGTCAGAATCTCTTAAAGGTCTAAACTCTAGATGACGTTTAACATTTTGATTATTTTGGTCTGCCATTTCTGTACTTTTTTTGGATTTTTCAAAATTCATAGTTTTTTTTTGTTTTTCTGATTTTTCTAATAGTTCTTTCTAATTCAGAATTGTAGGGCACTAGTCCTTCAGAATCTGAACTATGCATACACTAACATAAAATAAACAAAATAAAATAAGATAAGAAAACTTAAAGTTTAAATAACACTTTCTAAAAATAGAAATTTGCTTTTAAAATCAATTTCTCCCCAGCAACGGTGCCAAAAACTTGATCTCTTGATACTACTAATATGCACAGGACAACAATAATTCAGATTATATTTCATTTATACTTCCTTACTTTGCAACAAAATTAAAAACTTGATTCCGAAAATAAATAAGAATTTTAACTTTTAATTTATATATATTGGGATACTATGCAAGCATACATATAGTTGTCAAGTAATATAGGACTTTTTGATTAAGACCTGAACATCAAACCCACAAGGAGAATACGCAATATGCACTATTGAACAACAAAGATTTTTAATAAAAAGATAATTATCTAAACTAAAGATAATCTTTTTTATAGTAATAAGAATTTAAATATTTTTGGTATTTTTCATATTTGACTGAACAATAACAATTTAAAAATATAACTAGAGTTTTTGTAGAAGAAAAGCACTAAATATGAAAATATCTTTCTTCTTGTTATGAATCAGTAATAAGTAAAAGAATTCGGTTGTGGAAGTATGCCAATTGTGTTGTGCTAAATAGGAGCTATAAAATTCTTTACCCTTACTAGAGATGTTATAAAGAACATTGGCTAATTTAAAGTTTGAATAGTTTTGAAGACAAGCTAGGTGGGGAAGATACTAGCACATGGAGGCTAACATCTCGTATTCTCTAGAGTTCCCTCGATTCCCTCCACCTTGGGGCTAACATCTTGTATCAGAACCTAAAATAATAAAATAAGTTGGGGGCTATACCTGTCACTTTAAAGTCATCTAACTCTACACCCTTCAATGAATATTTTCTTATTTATTTGCACTCAATCATATGGAACTACATTATCATTCATACAACCTCATGTGATTCTTTCCAATTGTTCACTAAGACAATACCTACTTGAATCTTACGTGTTCTCAAAATAAATTTTAACATCTAGATTGGCCAAATCAAGAAGTAAATGAAGTGCATGGATTTAAATCATCACAACTTCTTCCATCATTAAAGATCAATACTTTCCACAACTTCCATCAAAAACTTAATTACTTATCATTTTAAGAAGAAAAATAAAGAAAACTACTCAAAATCCATGGAGATAACAAAATCACACTTTAGTTTAAAAGAAGAAATCATTGCCAAACCAACAATAAGTCTTGATTAAAACCAAAAATAGCCGCAAAACAAAAAGATAAAAACTTATCTCAAGTCTTCCACCAAACTATTAAAGTTCTTTTAATTTTATTCTCTTTAAAATCACTCAAAATAAAATAACAAAAAGGATAAAATAAAAGTAAAAGTGGTGCTTGAAAATCTCTCCAAACTAACTCCCCAAATGAGAACTTTCAAAACTTTCCAGTACTTTCTAGACTCTTTTCAATGTCCTCTCTTCTTTCTTTTATAATTTTCCAAAAGGTTCCTTGGTTTCTCTTCAAAATATGTATAGATTTGATGTATTTTCTTAAGAGATGTATCCTTTGGTGATAATTTTCATCCATGGTGGTTATAACCACCTATTAAGTCAATGGGTGCCTAAAAAACCTCTTCAAAGTTTGCAGAAACTGAATTTACTCGTCCAATAATTGCCACTGGTGCTTAAGCGCGGGGCCTCTAGCGCTTAGGCGCAACCTTCTCTGTTTAAGCAGCGCCTAAGTGCCAGATCTAGCGCTTAGGCTCCAAAACTCTTTTGCACATTTTTCACTTTTTGCTCCAAATTTGATCCTTTTTCACTCATTGAAGCATTTTTTCACCCTTTTTACCTGTATTTGCAAGAAAAACACAAAACTACCTTCCATTAAAGCATAATATCTCAAAAATCTGTATAAAAATGTGTCTAAAAATATTATATAATTTAGTTGTATCACTCTTCAAGTATAATTAATAGTGCTGGCTTAGCAGGTCTTGAACTCTGGACCAAAGCATACATCGAAGTAGTTTGAATCTGATGTAGCATCTTTCTCTAGGATTTTGCCCTAGTTGTACTCCATTCATCATGCACTGCATATGGGTTAATCGGAATAATAAGATTGACCAAAATGACATTAGTAGAACCTCTTTTAAGTTCTTTCTTGCATTCTTTCAGGATTGCTATTTTCCCTTTCTTGAGGTTGGCCTTGAGCCAATTCTTGAAAGTGAAGTAGTCCTCTATTTATGCCCAAGCATTTTTTGTTACAGGCAGCACAACGAAAGATCTTTCTTATCCACTTCTTCGGGCTTTCTGGGCTCTGACAACTAGAAATCAGATCTCTTAACGAGGCTGCGGAACATCTTACCCACTACTTCATCTTTAAAATGGTAGACTTTGCTCAGGAGCTCTAACAAGGTGCGTTTTCTCTTTGTCGGGTGATACCTTTGATGAGATGACAATTGATCATGCTAGTGTGGCAGTTGATAATATTGCTGCACAACTACAACAAATTTATCAACAACTATGATAGTTCTGGATTTCTTCTCAAAGGTTATGACTGGTTTCTACTTATCACTCTTCGTTAGGAAGATGAGCTGCTTCACCTCTTATTGTAGTCTACTGGCCTTGCGAACTAATTTTTTGAACATCACCTTTGAGGAGAAACGTTATTGAGCCATGGAAACTCTTCAGCAGAATCCTAATTGCATGTTGTTATGAAGCTACGCTTCACACTTCATACTTAAATTCCTCCAAAAAAAAAATATAGTGCACCAATGTTTCATATTGCCATTGTTTCACAACCATAAGATCACCAATGGTGATGCAGTGTTGAGCTCCATCAAACCTCTTGATAAATAAGTTTTCTAATTTTATAATTTTTTTTGCCAAACCATTTGACAACTTTGCATTCTAGTCAAAGGCAACTCTAAAGAGGTTGTTGACGAACTGGCTGAACAACAATGCATCACTACCCTCCATGTTACAACAATTCATGTGGAAGTGAGTAGTATGCTGCAAGGGGTTTCTTGTCCCATCAAAAGTTTTAAATAGAGGTGGTACAAAGCTTTGGATATTGAACGACATCAAACTCTTTAGTATAAGGTCTACCCCTCAGAATCAATTCCCCTCCCATGGATTGAGCAAGGGTCTCTTGCATCTACTATTCAACCACCAGCTTGAGATCCTTTTCTGGTATTAGAATTTGGACATAATCCTTCTTAGATTGCTCCTCTCTATTTATAGAGGTGAATTCTTTTCTTCCAACCTTGATCTAAACAACTTTTGCAGGCGGTTCCATCAGCGGTTGAGGCTGGCTCTGAAGCATGGAAACGGTTGTCATCATCTTGTCTATCCTTATTTCCATGCAATCAATCATATCATATTTATACTAAAGGGGCCTTTGTAATGCCTCCATTTCATCTCATTCTAAGAGTGTCTAGGCTTCCCGTAGATATGATGATGCTTGAGTCTCCACCATATTTACTTTATCATATTCAACTCCCATGTAATTAGCCAAATCTTCCTTAAACTCATTCTTCCTTTCATGGGACAATTTCTTGAGATTTGTCCTCACCTTCTCTAATGTTGCCTCAATTGAACTTCCTTTCATAGTCTTAAGACCCACTACGGTACCTGATGAATCTTCTCATTTGAGGTAACAGTGATATCTTCAGACTTAAGATCCTCCTCAAAATTTCTAACTTCAGTTCTACTAGTAGTAACCGAATAAAAAATTTTAGGTTGTCACACCATCTCTTTTGGTGCCAATAGCTTAGGGCCAAATAGTCTATCAGTGGTACCAACACGTCAATGAGTGGTGCAATCCCTAACATGTAGACTAAATACGATGATAGTGATCCATCATCTCTATTTGATCTCTTTCTTGGGAAATGGGGTTTCTCTTGTTGAACTAGCCTCAGTTCGTGGTAGGCCTTAACAAGTACTTGCCACATCTTTCTGAGAACTTAAGCAAATGAACATCCTTTCTTCAGTGCTAGCCTCTCGATTATGGTCCATAATCGAGACATTGGTGTAGTCTTGATCTTCTTCCCCATTCAACCCTCGTAGTGGAAAGGTCGAGGTGGCGTAACAACAATCTTTCTGGCAATCGAACGTGGGTCAAACCAGCTTCCTCCAAATGGTGGTTAAGTCTCTAGTAATCCAAAATCATCCTCTAAAACTTCTACAAAGACAACAAACTCAATAACTTTCAACTTCTTTATCTTGGCAGCTCTCTTATTCTTGTTCTTCCTTTGTGCTCTGGTTAGATTTGTGAACTATGAGCTAGATCCCATTTCAATCATAGAAGGTGCTGTAGGGAAAGTTGAACCCTCTGCGATGACAAGTTCATCATCCACTTGAACATCATTTCCTTTGAATAGGGTATGAATGGTGACAAGTGCAGTGATGACTAGTCCGATAGAGGTAGCAATGACCTTCTTGGAGGTACTTCCTACGACTCTAACAGACTTCATAAAAATGAAAAAATTCTTCTCAACCAAAACCCTCTTCAGGGGAAGCAACTTCTGGGTTGACTTCAGGTAGAACTCTACTATCATCTCAACATTCTTAAGCATCCTAATTCTCAAAATAAAAAAAATTAACATCTCTAAACTTAATCTTGGTATTGTCGAACCCTTGTCCGAAACAGATGACTGCTTCATCCGGCAGCTCACTGTTTTTTACGGTCAAGTCTGTCCTAGTAATAAAGGAGAAAACTAACTTTGGTGCAGACATTCTTTCTGTAGAAAGGATTCAAAACATCAGTTTCATTTTATGCTTTCTTTCACTGCAACAATCTTAGGATGAAAAGAGCTCATGAAACAAACGTTGTTTGAACATGTTTTTATTTATTTCATCTGAATTTATTTATGTTGTAAAGTTTTCAAGTTATATTGGGATTCAATTTGCTTATTATGTTTGGAGGAAATGTTTTGAGAGGAAAAAAATTGGCGCGATTTATTTGAAACAAACTAGTCATAGGAAAGAAAAAAGGAGAGGTAAAGGACCCAATCCATACCAAGGGGAGAGAGTAAACTTTGCAACGAACTCACTTTGATAGATCCGCTTCTAGGCTAACAACAATTGGGGGTCGACCTCAATTTGGGAGGTGGGAGGATCCAAAACCTCTCTATTTAAGGGTTTCTAAACAATGGCTCAAAAATCCAAGAGGAGTTGACTATACCCGCTCAAGACTAGAATGAGTGAGACATGCCATTGAAAGAATGGTAGCTTGGCCTATGAGGGACATAGACGTACTGTCGGTTCATGAAAGCAAAACCGTTCAAACATTAAAGGAAAGAGGAACTAATCCCCAGTGGAGTTGCCATAAATTATCGGCTGTCAGCATGGGAAGGTTGTTGTTTTAAAATACCTTTAATTATATATATATATATATATA
>JXCR01046217.1:94027-120990 GCA_002079205.1 Phalaenopsis hybrid cultivar | reverse complement strand
CTTTGAATCTCTTCTCTTTTATAATCAATCAAAACAAACTAACAAAAAGGATAAAGTAAATAAAAAGTGGTTCCTGAAAATCACTCCGAACTAACTCCCCAGATAAACAATTTCAAAACTTGCCAATATTTTTAGGACTCTTTTCTAAGTCCTCTCTTCTTTTTCTTAAAGTTTTCTAAGAGGTGCCTCGGGATCTCTTCAAAATATGTCTTGATTCGAGGTATTTGCCCAAGAGGTGCATCCTTTCATGATAATTTTTGTCCATGGTGGTTACAATCACTTATTAAGCCAATGGGTACCTCAAAAACCTCTTCAAAATTCGTGAAAATTGATTTTACTTGTCTATTAACTGCCACTGGTGCTTAGGCACGACCTTCTCTGTTTAACCGGCGCTTAAGCGCCAAAACTTTTTTGCCAATTTTTCACCTTTTCGCTCCCAATTTATTCCTTTTTCACCACATAAGCATTTTTTTCATTTTTTACTTGTATCTGCAAGAAAAACACAAGAAATACCCTCCATTAAATTACAATATCTAAAAAAATAGGTATAAAAATGTGTCTAAAAATACTATATATTTTAGGTGTATCAAAACCCCCCAAACATAAATTACTACTTGTCCTCAAGTGACACTTCAATCTTTAAAAACCAAATATGTATGATATGTATATGAGTTTCTTTAGAAGTTACTAAAATTTAAATTTAGAAATATAGTAGTCCAATTTAAAAAAAATTAATTAGTAAATGAGACCAACTTAAAGTTCAAAAATTTTTAAAGTTAAGAACTATGAAAATATGAGTTTCTATCTAATTCAAAAATTTTGTAAGTTCTCTAAATTTAGTTTTTTTTTCTTCTATTTTCTCTACTTAAAATTTTATATTAAAAATAATTTTACTTACTATATTATATTTATAAGCTTATGATTTTATCAAGTCTTATACTTTAAAAAGATCAAATGTAGAACAAATTTTTGATTAGGCACTAATCCTCAAGCTTCTCCTCCCTTACATTTCTTTTCTTTTTATTTTATTTTCTTTTTCTTTTAATTTTCTTTTTATTTTTCTTTTTTCTTTTCTTTTNAAATTCAAGTTTTGAAAATGTTTTTCATCCCTCCCCCAAACTTAAATTTTTTTAACAGATTAAACAGTTTAGTATCAAATAATTATATAGGCAGAAAATTGAATTAACATGCTAACAAGAATTTTTACATCCTAATTATACAAGTATAAAACTAAAGAGAGGAGTAAAATTAATTTTGATAAAATTTTCTAACATTTTATTTTAGTTTAACTTGAAGGGATCAATAGACTTCTAAATAGTGGGTATAAAAGCAAACAACACACTAACATGATAAAAGAAAAATACAAGGTAGAAGTTATTGAATTTTAAAATTAAGATCTATGCTAGCAAGATTTTTAACTTAAAAAAAAAGGCATGGAATTAAGTTAAGTTCTAAACTAACCAATCCACAGTACTAAAAACAAAAACAGTTACTCCCCTAAAAAATTAAAAACAAAATACTATCTAACACAACAATCACAACAACAATAGAGCATAAAAATTCAAAATACAACATAAAACATAATCCACAACATCACAAAACTGCATCTGTAGCAGTACTACATCACAAAGTCCATAACAAAACACAAACATAACAATATATTAAACCAAATGAAGTCCAACACATCATCTCTCATCTCTAATCCTCTCCACTCTCAGAATCGCCACTATACCATTTTCTTAGGCTCATAATCAGGATAATGAGGATATTGAGGACATGCTACTTTTGGGTCACTTTTAATTAGGCCCTCCAGAGCTGGGTATAATTTCTCCTCAAAGTCACTCTTTCTCCTATTATACCTATTTGTATGCTCAGCAAAATGTTCTAGATTTTGAACTTTTACAGCGGTAAAGTGGATATGAGTCATCATCTTCTGTAATAATTGCTCTTGAGTCTCAGTTGACTCACCTCGAGATGTAGAAGCACGTGAAGCATATGTTTTTGATAAAGATGCAGTAAAGGTAGATGCAGCAGACGTCTCTAATCCATAGCTCCTGGAAAATCCTCCTCTCTAGCCAAAAATTGAATGCTCCGAATAAGTCTTCACATTCACTTTTATAATGGGCTTCAGAGGTAACATAAATTTCTCCCAACTATCATACTTTACTCCAGCCTACTCACATAAAGAAGATATCAAGGAAGAAATTCCCATACCTGCAGTAGTAGCAACAACAACTGAACTGATGATAGTGTGATAGATCAAAGCCCCTATGTTGATGGGCTTTCCCTCCTGAATACAATAATTCAACGTCACTCTCTGGTCACTTTACTGAGATGATTTGGAGGAAGCAGACGAGCATGTATAAAATAGTGCCAAGCCTTTGATGGTGCACACAAATTTAATGTTAGAAGATTTACTCTCCTCTCATTTGTAATCAAAATCCTCTTCCAACAGTCAAATAAGATATGATCTCGTCCAATTCCACTTTCGTAGGACTATAATTCGCATAAAAAAACAAAGTCTCCGGTGGTAAATGGCAAAACAAGTTGATTACCTATGGAGTAAATGGGTACCAACTTCCTTTGAACCATAACTCGATCATCCTCAGCCTTTAGGAGATTTGCATAAAACTCCCTTACAACAGGAATTACAGCAACAACAGAACTGTTCCCATTGTTGGTATACTATCAGGTCTTCTACTTCTCCACCTGGACTCTTAAAACATCGCTCCTGAGTCAATTTTTGTGACTGTAGAGCGTCACTATACCGATCCTGAGCTTTTGAACTGACAAATTTGCTCGAATCAAATGAGCTCTTTTCTTTGCTCCTCTTTATTCTTGGTGACATTCTACAAATTTGATAATTTCCAAAAATAGTTTTAAAAATCAAGTTTAAATCACTAAACTAAACTTCCAAAATCACTAACTAAACTTCCCAAGCAATTTCCAAGATTTTTCTTCACTTTTCACCATGAATAGTAAATTTTTGAAATCTTCCAAATGTGCTTAAACTATATGGTGAAAATCCAAAATTTTTGCATAGAAGTAAAGCTCTTACCTCTAGGAACTTGAATCTTGCAATTCTTACTTGATTCCACCAATAATTCTCCAATCTTTACTTTCCCTAGCCCTCAAAATCACAAAATTGAGTTGGGGAAGACGATAGGAGGATTTAAAAATGGCATTTTTGGACCAAAAATTCACTTTTAACCGTTTGCAAATTGGTTTTCGTGAATCGGTGCTTAAGCGTGGGTAAGTTGCACTTAGGTGCCTGCCTCTATGGTTGGCTCGTGCATAACCACGAGATGTGGCACTTAGGTGCCAGTGCACATTTTTCAAAATTTTTAATTTTAAGTAAAATGCATTATTAGCCTAAGTAAACCACCCGTAAATTGTCTCATAGCACTTAAATGACTAATTTTACTTTCTATAACTCCCTTCTCTATCAAAATTCTCCATAATAATTAATTCAATTCGAGGCTAAAAATAACACAAATTTTCAAAAAAAACTAACTTATATTAATTCACAAACAAGTACAAACACATTTAACACTTAGTTCTCTCTCCAAATAGTCTTGGATAAGAAAATTTTCCTAAGTACAAAACCAAGTACAAACACATTTAACACTTAGTTCTCTTTCCAAATAGTCTTGGATGAGAAAATTTTCAAACACATTTAAAACTTAGTTCTCTCTCCAAATAGTCTTGGATGAGAAAATTTTCCTAAGTAGACATTTAACACTTAGTTCTTCTCTCCAAATAGTCTTGGATGAGAAAATTTTCCTAAGTATAAAACACTTAACACACAATAGTCTTGGATGAGAAAATTTTCCTAAGTACAAAACACTTAACACACATTTACAATTAAACTCATAAGTGACACAAACACTAAATACAAGACATAAACACTAACAAACTTAAAAACATGACTCCAAACACACAATTCCTGACACTTAACATATTTACACTATTCATTAGAAGGAATTAATTTTAGTCTCTCAGTAGTCTTTCCAGGAATATAGAGTTAATAAAACGGACGGTGGTGAGAAGCTATAATACTATCAACTTCGATCCACTTTTGCTTAAGGAACATCACCTTATTCACTTCCTCTACATAACTGATATGGCTGAATTGCATCTTAAGTTGCCACCCAATATGTTCTAGATGAACATGCAATTCAAGCACCTTAGTCTCTAATATATATATAGTACTCTCCATCTGGTTGATCTTCTCTGATATCCCTTCAATACTAACAGCTAAGAAACTGTTATACATCTCCTGTGCACTTTGACTAATGAACTTCTTCCTCATGTCTTCTTCCTTCTTCTTCAAATCCATCTTTCATGAAGACATTTTCTCTAGATCTCTCTCTTTCTTAGACTTTTAGGGATAAAAATAATCTGGGGTGAATTTATTCACAAACCCCTTCTATTTATAGGCCTAATTCCCCCTCATAACTTCTAGGCACGACTGCCAAGACACGTTTATTCTAACTAATTTCTAGTTCCACCTTCTAAAAATCAAAATTTGCACATGTGATTAAATTGCAGCGCTTAAGTGTTGGATCGCGAGCTTAAGCGTCGGATCGGACGCTTAAGCGCTAGTGCACATTTTTGCACCAGTCAACTTAACGGTCCAAATTCTCATTCGAACATGTTTAGGACACTAAATAAAGTCTGAAAATCATTACTAGCACATAATAAACTAAAAAATACTATCATAAATTTATTAATCAGACTCAAAACAACAATCAAAGAAAAAACACATTGATAACTATGGGTTGCCTCCCACAAAGCACTTGATTTTACGTTGTCAGCCCCGCGTAACCAATGCTCATTCTGGTTGACCCAACATCATTCCATCATTATATTTATGGTGATCCCCTATATAATAAGGTTTTAGTCTGTGTCTATTCACTTTAAAAATTTTCTCAGAATTAGGATATTTAATATCCACAGCTCCATAAGGATAAACTTCTATCACAATAAATGGGCCCATCCACCTGGACATCAGTTTGCCTGAAAATAATCTTAACCTTGCATTATAGCAAAAATTGTTGCCTTAGCTGAAAATTTTTAGTAAGAATCTTTTGATCATGCCACATTTTCATCTTTTCTTTATAAATATTAGCAGTCTCATATGATTCATTTCTTATCTCTTCAAGCTCATTTAATTGTAACAATTTTTTCTCACCAACATCTTTCAAATTATAATTGAACTCTTTAATTGCCTAATATGTTTTATGCTCAAGTTTAACTGGTAAGTGACAAGCTTTCCTAAATATTAGCCTATATGAGGACATTTCTATAGGAGTTTTATATGCAGTCCTTTTAGCCCACGAAGCATAATCATGTTTGACTGACCAATCCATTTTTGTTTGATTCAAAGATTTTTCCATAATTCTTTTAATTTCCAGATTGGATAATTCAACCAAAGCACTTGTCTGAGGATGATAAGCAGTAGCAATCTAATGATTTATATGATATTTCTTTAATAATGAGGATGATAAGCAGTAGCAATTCTATGATTTATATGATATTTCTTTAATAAATTCTCCATTATGGATTTCTGAAATGACTTTCCTCATCAGTAATGATAACTCTCAGCATCCCAAATCTACAAAATATATTCATTTTCAAAAATTTTGCAACACTTTGAGCATCACATCAAGGTAAAGCAACAACTTCTATCCATTCGGATACATAGTCCACTGCTAACAGAATATATAAATTTTCGAAAGATGGTATAAATGCTCCCATGAAATCTAATCCTCAAACATCAAATATATAATTGAGGGGCATCTCATTTCTTCTAAAAATATCGCCTACTCTTTGACATCTATCATAAGTTTTGATATAAGCATTAACATCTCTAAAAATTATAAGACAATAAAATCCATATTATAGAATTTTGTATGTTGTTTTATCACACTAAAATTTCCCCCAAGGCCAATAGAATCCAGATTGTAAAATTTTGTATGGTTTTTTATCAACACCAAAATGTCCCCCAAAATCAGAATTATTACATTTTTGGGATAATTTCATAAGTTTCTTCTAATGGTACACATCTTCGAATGATCAGATCCTTTCGTTGTTTATATAAGTATGGGTCATCCCAAAAATAAGTCTTAGCTTTAGAAATAAATGTCCTCATTTGTTGGTATGTCATTCCATAAGGTTTAAGATCACTAACAATGTAGTTCACAATGTCGGCATACCATGAAATAGGACACTCATTTGCAGTGAACAATTTTTCATCTGGAAAATGTTCATTAATTTCTTTTTCAAGACAAAGTGGCTTTTCAAATTCAAACCCAACAAAATGATCAATAATTTGATTTTCAGTTCCCTTCTAATCTACTTTTTCAAAATCAAATTATTGTAAAAGAATAATCCATCTTATAAGTCTCGATTTAATAACCTTCTTTTTCATTAAGAACTTAATAGCATAATGATCTGTATGCACTATACAATGAGTTCCAATCAAATATGATCTAAATTTATCAAAGGCATATACTATTGCTAATAACTCTTTTTCAGCTGTTGTATAATTAATTTGAGTTTCATTAAGAGTTTTACTAGCATAGTAAATAACTTTGAAAATTTAATCATATCTTTGTCCTAAAATAACTCAAATAGCATAATCACTTACATCACACATAAGTTCAAAAGGCTTTTCCCAATTTGGTGAAACTATAATTTGTGCAGTGATTAATTTTTCTTTTAATAATTTAAAAGCTTTTAGGCATTCCTCATTAAAATTGAAAATTGCATCTTTCTCCAGTAAATGGAATAAAGGCTTAGAAATCTTAGAAAAGTCCTTAATATATCACTTGTAGAATCCAGCATGTCCTAAAAAACTCTTAATTTCCCTTACATTTGTTGGATAAGGTAAATTAGCGATTACTTGAATTTTGGCAGGATCTACTTCCATACCATTTTCTGATATTTGATGACCAAATACAATTCCTCCTATTAGCATTTTTCCCAGTTAAGGACTAGATTTGTTTCTTTATAGTGCTTAAGAACTTTAGATAAATGCTCTAAACATGAGTCAAATGAAGTTCCAAACACTAAAAAGTCATACATAAAGACTTTAATCCCTTTTTCAATTAAATCACAAAAAATTGCCACCATACTTTTTTGAAATGTAGCAGGGGCATTACATAAACCAAAGGGCATTCTTCTAAGAGCAAAAGTACCATAAGGATTGGTAAATGTTATTTTCTCTTGATCCTCATGAGATATTTGAATTTGGTGATAACCAGTATATCTATCCAGAAAATAAAAATATTTATGCCCAGCTAGTCTTTCCAGCAAATAACCGGTATATCCATCCAAAAAACAAAAGTATTTATGCCCAGCTAGTCTATCCAGCATTTAAGGGTAGGACCACTATATCCATCCAGAAAATAAAAGTATTTATGCCCATCTAGTCTATCCAACATTTGATCTATAAAGGGTAGTGGAAAATGATCTTTCCTAGTGGCAAGATTTAATTTTCTATAATCAATGCATATTCACCACCCTATAACGTGAGATTTAATTTTCTATAATCAATGCATATTTACCACCCTGTAACTTGTCTAGTAGGTATTAACTCATTATGCTCATTCACACTTACAGCTACTCCTCCTTAAGAAAATAGTGAATTTGACTAACCTATGCACTATCTGAAATAGGGTAGATAGTTCCAGCTTCTAACCACTTTAAAATTTCTTTCTTAACAACCACTTTCATAACAAGATTTAATCTCCTTTGTGGATCAGCCCTGGGTTTGTAGTTTCCTTCCAGATTAATCTATGCATACAAATTGAAGGACTGATTCCATTAATACCAGCAATTGTCCATCCGAAGGCTTTCTTAAAATTTTTTAGAATTTTCATCAGCTTTTCTTCTTCTTCCTTTGTTAACTTCAAGGAAATTATAACTGGTAAAGTAGAGGAATCTCTTAAAAAGGAATATTTAAATTGTTCAGGAAGTAATTTCAACTTAAGTTCTGAAGGTTTTTCAATAAATGGAGAAAATGATTTAAAGGAAGTAATTTCAACTAAAGGTTTGGAGGTTTTTCAATAGATGGAAAAAATGATTTATCTTTATGGATATCATGTCTAAAATTTCAAAACTTTCTTGAACATAACTTGAATCTTCCTTAAAAAGGTTTACACATTGATCTAATTCCACTTCTTGATCGTGTTCCAAATCTTTTTCTTCATATTTTTCTTCATAAGTAGTCTTGAAATGATATTCGCTCAGATATCTTATAACATCCATTCTATAAAATTCATCATCTTACCTTTTACAGGGTATTTCATTGATTTTGAAATGTTAAAAGTAACAGTTTGATCATTGACGCACATTATTAATTCCCCTTTACGCACATCTATCATTGCTCTTCCTGTGGCTAGGGAAGGTTTCCCCAAAGTGATAGGTACCTCTTAATCTTCCTCCATATCTATCATAATAAAATCAACAGGAAAAATAAATTGATCCACTTTCACTAGGATATCTTCTATAACTCCATTAAAATAGGTTATTTAATGACCTGCTAACTGTAGAGCTACAGTTGTAGGGAGTTAGTTCTCCTAATCCCAATCTTTTAAATATTGATAATGACATAAGGTTAATGCTTGTACCTAAATCACATAAAGCTTTCCTATAAAATCTATCTCCTATTGCACATGGAATTGTAAAGCTACCAGGATCTTTAAGTTTTTTCAGGACATTTCCTCTGAATTATAGCACTACACTCCTCACTAAGTTCAACAGTCTCATTATCTTCAAACTTCCTTATTCTTTTGAGAATATCTTTCATAAAATTTACATAGCTTGACATTTGTTCGAAGGCTTCAACTAATAGGAATATTAATTATAAGCTTCTTAAATATTTCCAGAAATTTTGAAAATTGCTTATCCAACTTTTGTTGACAATTGATTGTAAGCTTCTTAAATATTTCCATAAATTTTGAAAATTGCTTATCCAACTTCTGTTCTCGAAGTATCTGAGGAAATGGAGGTGGTGGTTTTTTTAAATCAATTTTCAGCAAAAAAATATGTCTTTCAGAACCTTTCGGATCGTCCACTTTTGATTCTTCAATTTCTTCTCTCTCTACTTCAATCACTTTTTGAACCCTACCTTCCAACTCTCTTCCGCTTCTAAGTTATATGACTTTAACTTAATTTTTTATTTTATTCTTTTGGATTTGAATCAATATTACTAGGAAGTGTTCCTTGGGATCTATTACTTAATGAACTTGCAATTTGCACAAGTTGATTCTCAATATTTCTAATTGTAGCTCCTTGACTTTGTAACTGATTACCCATTAGTAACACCACTTCTTCTATAGACAACATCTTATCCTTAAATTGTGTATTATTGTTGATTCCTGAAAGATAAGTAGATCTATAATTATTATTCCCTTGGTTGTTCCAGTTTCCCAATGGGTTTACTTGGTTGTTCCCCATTGCTGATTATTACCAACCGAATTGTTATTCCAGTTAAAGTTGGTATGGTTCTTCCAACCTGGGTTATAATAATTGAAATATGGGTTGTTTTGCTCATTATTTATGGCATTCAAAATCTCCAATGATGTTTGCGAATCTACCATTTGGCCTATTGAATTCTCTTCAATCATGGAAATTGGTTGAGAAAATTGATTCCAAATTGGTCTAACATCCTTGAAATTGCAGCAACTTGATTTGCTAAAATAGTAAATGCATCAGTTTCATGAATATTAGCTACTTTCTTTGGATTCACCCTCTAATAAGGCCAATGCAAATTATTGGTAGCCATCTCTTCAATTAAAGAATAAGCGTCATGAAATGGTTTTGACATCAATGAACCACCAGAAGTGCTCGATAATTGATCTAAGAGATCCAACTAATCCATTATAAAAAGTTTGAATTATTAACCAATCTCGGATAATTGATAAGAGATCCAATTAATCCATTATAAAAGGTTTGAATTATTAACCAATCTGGTATAGCATGGTGTGGACACTTTCTTAAAAGTTCTTTAAATCGTTTTCATGCTTCATAAATAGATCCCCCTTCAAACTAATTAAATGATGTAATATCATTTCTAAGCTTCACAGTTTTCTATGATGGAAAATATTTAGCAAGGAATTTTTGTGCTAAATCACCCCAAGTTTTGATAGATCAAGGTGCTAACGAATTCAACCACGTCTTAGCTTTATCCCTCTGTGAGAAAGGAAATAACCTAAGTCTTATGGCATCATCTAAAACACCATCATATTTAAATGTAGCACATAATTCTAGAAAATTGGTAAGATGTAAATTTAGATCTTCAGTTGGTGATCCCCCAAACTGATTATTTGATATCATTTGGATAATAACAGGTTTAAGCTTAAATGAATTAGCCACTATAGTAGGTTTTTGAATACTACAATGAAGTTCATCTACAGTAGGGTTAGCATAATCTCTTAAAGGTCTAAACTCTTAATGAATTTTAACATCTTTATTATTTTGGTTTGCCATTTCTGTAGTTTTTTTGGATTTTTCAAGATTTTTTAATTCTTTTAATTTTTCTGATTTTTCTAATAGTTCTTTCAAATTCAGAATCGTAAGGCACTAGATTTTCAGAACCTGAACTACGCATACACTAACATAAAATAAAATAAAATAAAATAAAACATTCAAAATAAGATACAATATTTAAAGTTTAAATAAGACTTTCTGAAAATAGAAATTTACTTAGTTTTCTTCCCTGACAACAGTGCCAAAAACTTGATCCCGACTTAATGCTTATGCACAGTATAACAATAGTTTTGATGATAGTTTTCACTTATATTTCCTTATTTTGCAACAAAACCAAAAACTTGATCGTGAAGAAAAATAAAAATTTAACTTTTTAATTTATATATTTTTTTATTAGAAAACTATGCAAGTATGCGTATCAATATCAAGTAATATAGGACGTTTTGATTAAGACCTGAATATCGAACCCACATGGAAGATTGTGTAATATGCACTTTTTAGAAAGTTTTTTCTATTTTTAAAAAGATAATTACTTAAACTAAAAATAATTTTGCTAGGATTTAAAATTTAAATATTTTTGGTATTTTTGATATTTTAACAAAACAGTAACAACTTAAAAAGATAACTTAAGTTTTTGTAAAAGAAAAGTACTTAATATGAAAATATTTTTCTACTTATCATGAATCAGTAATAAGTATAAAAATTATATTGTGGAAGTATGTAAATTGTGTTGTGTCAAATAGGAGCAATAATATTCTTTATCTTTACTATAGATGCTATAAATAATATTGACTAATTTATAGTTTGAATAGTTCTGAAGACCGGCTAGGCAGGGAAGATACTAGCTCTCACTCTAGAGTTCCCTCGATTCCCTCCACCTGAGGGCTAACATTCTCGTATCAGAACCTAAAACAATAAACCACGCTGGGAGCTTTAACCTTTCACTTTAAAGCCCTCTAACTCTACACCCATCAACAAATATTTCCTTATTTATTTGCACTCAATCATATGAACTACATTCTCATTCGTACAACCTCATATGATTCTTTTCAATTGTTGACTGAGATTTATTTGCACTAAATCATATGAAGTACATTCTCATTCATACAACCTCATGTGATTCTTTCCAGTTGTTGACTGAGACAATACCGAATTACATTCTCATTCATACAATCTCATGTGATTCTTTCCAATTATTGACTGAGACCTATTACATTCTCACTCATACAACCTCATGTGATTCTTTCCAATTGTTGACTGAGACAATATCAGTCTATGAACTACATTCTCATTCATATAACCTCATGTGCTTCTTTCCAATTGTTGACAATGACAATGTCGGCTCATTACATTCTCATTCATACAACCTCATGTGATTCTTTCCAATTGTTGACTGAGACAATACAAGTCTGACTTACATGTTCTCACAACAAATTTTAACATTTGGATTGGTCAAATCAAGAAGTAAATGAAGTGCATGGATTTAAATCATCACAACTTCTTCCGACATTAAGGATCAATACTCTCCACAACTTCTATCCAAAACATAATTACTTATCATTTTAAGAAGAAAGATAAAAAAAACTACTTAGAATCCATGAAGAAAACAAAACCACACTTTAGTGTAACAGAAATCATTGTCAAACCAACAACAATTCTCAATTAAAACGAAAAAAATTCTAAAAAAAAAGATAAAAACTTATCTCAAGTCCTCCACCAAACTCTTGAAGTTCCTTTGAATCTCTTCTCTTTCATAATCACTCAAAATAAAATAACAAAAAGAATAAAAGTAAATAAAAAGTGGTTCCTGAAAATCTCTCTGAACTAACTCCCCAGAAAAGAACTTTCAAAACTTGCCAATATTTTCAAGAAAAAGTGGTTCCTGAAAATCTCTCCGAACTAACTCCCCAGAGAAGAACTTTCAAAACTTGCCAGTCTAAGTCCTCTCTTCTTTCTTTTATAGTTTTCCAAGAGGTGCCTTGGGATCTCTTCAAAATGTTTCTCTCTTCTTTCTTTTATAGTTTTCCAAGAGGTGCCTTGGGATCTCTTCAAAATGTGTCTTGGTTCGATGTATTTCCCCAAGTGATGCTCCATTTCATGATAATTTTTGTCCATGGTGGTTAAAAACACCTATTAAGCTAATGGGTGTCTCAAAAATCTCTTCGAAATTTGTGAAAACCAATTTTACTCATCTAGTAACTGTCACTGGCGCTTAAGCGCGGGGTCTTGGTGCTTAGGCGTGGCCTTCCCTGTTTAACTGGTGCGTAAGCGCCAGATCTGGCGCTTAGGCGCCAAATCTCTTTTGCATGATTTTTTGCATTTTTGCTCCAAATTTTATCCTTTTTCACTCCTTTAAGCATTTTTTCCTTTTTTAGTTGTATCTGCTAAAAAATACAAAAATACCTTCCATTAAAGCACAATATCTCAAAAATAGGTATTAAAATGTGTCTAAAATAGTATTTATTGTAGGTGTATCAATTACGAGGGGCCTTTAATGAATGTCATCAGTCGACGGGATAAGGAAGGGCTACCCTCAATGCTAAGGTTGACCACCAAAGACAGTGCGTCACTGAAAGGAAAGAACATGATGATACAACATAACCTAATAGAGGGGCCCGCCGTCTACCATCCATGATAGCTACGCCAACTAGGGGCCTTGTCATTGCTGATAATGAAAGATTGTCAGACGCTCCGCTACGAAGAACATAGTGAAGAAATGCTAGCCGCCGAAAGTAGAGGGCTTTCTTACGAGAGGAGAAAAGACGCCAAAAAGAGGTAGAAAAATTACTCACTCCTATTCCTGAAGGGAACATTTATGACACAGGCATGAGAGAAACTTCTTTCAGCTTGCCTACCATAGATGATGAATCCAGGTTTGTTAGAGAGCTAGAAATACCACTAGCTTTAGATGTTTTGTGCATGGGTTGCCCTACTTGCATTGTTGAAATACCTACACGATCGTCGGCTATGGGGGCATTCGTGGAATGCCTGGACTGCAGTGTCTTGAACCTACAACACTACAATACCTTAGAGGAGTACACCTCTATAGATGATGAATCTCAGAATACTTATTACTTGATAGAAGTAGAGCCATATGTTCCAATGGATGCAGAGTCATATGTTCCGAGGGGTACAGCGCCATACGTCCCGTCAGACGCAGAATCATACATTCCGTTAGAGTCAACTCCAATTTGGGCTCCCACCACCATTGAAACAAGGGAATTTCTTCAACAGCTGTCAATCATAAGCACGGTAGAATATTACAGAATAAGCAAAGTCAACATAAGAAATTTTGAATTCTACGAAAAAATACAAGTGAGGTTCATCAACATACTAAAAGGATTGGAATTTTACTCCAGGGTCTTCTATGAGAGTGATGAAAAAAATATTCTTGACTATATTTTTGACCTAAGGGATAGAGGTCGGGCAGGCCTACTATTGGAAAGGACCTATTCTGAGTCGAGGAAGTGGATGTGAGGAAAAGGGAGAATTACTATCCAGTGTGGCTACTGCTACAACTTTACGAATAACAGACAAGGGAATCCGCCTGGGATTCTCAGACATGATCAGGTGGATCCACTACCGCCAATGAGAAAGTGGATGATTAAAAGAATGGTCAGGTGGAGTATACTCTCGCTAACTGCATTCCTAACAGTTGCATTATCAACATCTACAACAAAGGTGATTGCATTCCTCCACATATAGACCACCATGACTTTGTGAGACCTTTTTGCATGGTCTCATTCATGAGTAAAAGCAACATCTTATTTGGGAAAGAAATTCACATCATTGGCCCTAGTGAGTTCAGAGGATATGTGAAGATTCCCCTACCAGTTGGCTCAGTACTTGTTCTCAAAGGCAACAGTGCAGACGTCACCAAGTACTGTATCCCAGGAGTACGACAACTTAGGGTTCTGTGACCTTCCAACGGATGGACGACAACAAATTACCATACGGATTTTAGCGAGATCAAGAACTGGAGGAGCTGCTATCATACGAGCTATGAGAGGGTTGTACCTATAAGTACATGCAAAGGGAACTCTGTTCTGGAGCATGGCTTAGATGGTCTGCTCGATCAGGAGCTCGTCACAACTAGAACAGATGGTCAAAGGATTCTTTTCTTCTTTACTATATTATAGAAAATATGATATATATCAGAGATACTCAGCCTATGATATGTACTTGGCATGAGATATTTTAGATGTACTTTGATGCAGTTAGCATATTGCACTTTTTGAGGCGTTAGCCTACACTTGATCTGTAACATTTATTGGAGTAGATTAATGAAGTTTCTTTCAGAAATTTGTCTATTTGTTTAATTGCTCCAATTGTTCGATGGATAAAAGCTACGAACCATACATTGGTTGAAAATTAAAATGAACAAAGAACGAAACAACAAAATTTGACAATAATAAAAAAATTAATAAATAAAAAATGAAATAACCAACAAACAAGCAACAAAGCAAATCTCTTTTGAAAATCAACCAACTAAAATTAAATTTTTAAAAACATATTTTAAAAATTAAACATGATAAAAAACAACAATAAAAGAAAATAAATTTGTTGAGTTGATTCTCTCGATTTCGAGGTCTCTTACACTTTGCTCGCGCAACAAAATCATCTTGGTCTGCATTAATTCTTTTAACATCCCCGTGGAGTTTCATGTTCTGTACAAAACCTCACAAAAATTTTACAAATCTTCCTCAACAATGTTAACCTTTTTACACGACACATGTCTTTGGATTCAACATCACAAATTCTCATTTTTGAATCAGTCCTTAACTTTTGATTCACTCCTTTGAGGTTGGTCCTCACCTTCCGACACTCTCTTTTGAGATTGATCATTAACTTTCAATTCTCATTTTTGAATTAGTCCTTAATTTCTGATTCACTCGTTTGAGGTCAGTCCTCACCTTCCAACTCTCTTTTGAGATTGATCATTAACTTTCAATTTTCATTTTTGAATCAGTCCTTAACTTCTGATTCACTCTTATGAGGCTAGTCCTCACCTTCCGACAATCTCTTTTGAGATTGATCATTAACTTTCAATTCTCATTTTTGAATCACTCCGCAACTACTGATTCACTCATTTGAGGTCGGTCCTCACCTTCCGACACTCTCTTTTGAGATTGATCATTAACTTTCAATCCTTATTTTTGAATCGATCCTTAACTTTTGATTCACTCCTTTTTGAGGTCGATCCTCACCTTCCGACCCTCTTTTTTGAGATTGATCATTAACTTTCAATTCTCATTTTTGAATCAGTCCCCAACTTCTGATTCACTCCTTTGAGGTCGAACCTCACCTTTCGACACTCTCTTTTGAGATTGATCATTAAACTTCAATTCTCATTTTTGAATCAGTCCCCAACTTTTGATTCAATCCTTTTCGAGGTCGGTCCTCATCTTCCGACACTCTTTTTTGAGATTGATCATTAACTTTCAATCCTCATTTTTGAATCAGTCTTTAACTTCTGATTCACTCCTTTTCAAGGTCGGTCCTCACCTTCTGACACTCTCTTCTGAGATTGATCATTAACTTTCAATTCTCATTTTTGAATCAATCCCCAACTTCTGATTCACTCCTTTTTGAGGTCGGTCCTCACATTCTGACACTCTCTTTTGAGACTGATCATTAACTTTCAATCCTCATTTTTAAATCAATCCTTAACTTCTGGTTCACTCCTTTTTGAGGTCGGTCCTCACCTTCCGACACTCCCTTTTGAGATTGATCATTAACATTTAATCCTCATTTTTGAATGAGTCCTAAACTTTTGATTCATTCCTTTTCGAGGTCGGTCATCACATTCTGACACTCTTTTTTGAGATTGATCATTAACTTTCAATTCTCATTTTTAAATCAATCCCCAACTTCTGATTCACTCATTTTCGAGGTTGTTCCTCAACTTCTGACAATCTCTTCTGAGATTGATCATCAACTTTCAATTCTAATTTTAGAATCAGTCCTTAAATTCTGATTTGCTCTTTTTAAGGCCAGTCCTCACCTTCCAACACTCTCTTTTGAGATTGATCATCAACTTTCAACTCTCATTTTAGAATCAGTCCTTAACTTCTAATTCTCTATTTTCAAGGTCGGTCCTAAACTTCCGACTCTCTTCCTGAAATTTATCATTAACTTTCAATTCTCATTCTAGAATTAGTCCTTAACATCTGATTCTTCCCTTCTTTTAAGGTTGGTCCCTAACTTCCGACCCTCTATTGAAATTAATATCTAAACATCAATTCCCACTTTGGGGTCAGCACTTACATACGGATTCCCATCTTTTATGGACACTTGGAATCTGATAACTCAAAACCAACTCTCCAATCCCTAGCGAGAGTTTCTACCTCTTGACTTCAATCAAGTATTCATCTGCTAATTCCCAAATGGAAACAAATAACACACACAATTCTACACTCCGTATTTGTCTATTGACTTAGGAATTTGTATTAGTTTTGTTGATCTCGTCGTTCAACGCCAATATGCGCAGTGTGCTTGCCCAGCACATCCCACCTATTTGGGGGGTCCATTTGTTGACCTCACTTTTGGTTGAGGTCTAGTTCTTCCACATTAGTAGCCTAGGGTCTAGCCATAGGACCTTCCTGTTGAATATTCCTAAAAAACTAGAAAAGAAAGCCTCACTATTAGGAATTCTAAACTCCTCTTTACTTAACTTGAAGCTCTACATATTGGTCCTAACCTCTAGCACTTAGTAGGTGGGGTCATTATGAGGAAGCTCAAAGAGAGTCCCCATAGGATTGTTTGACCTTAAGGTTGATCCTGGGTGTTGGTCTAGATCTAAGGTACACACTACAATAACCTTACTCACAATCACTCACTACTCTAAAACCCAAAATCTTCTTTACTTTAATCCCTTAATCCTTTGGGAGACTCATGTAGATGGTCCCATAAACCCACTAGCCATATTGACCAAGCCAAACCCCATGGAGCCAACCAAATGAGCCATGGACCAAGGATTCCCCAAATTAAGGTATTTCATTCCATATTTTCTTAAGCCAAGGATATTTTTGCCAAAAGTAAACACCAACCCATTTAATTGCTCTTACATATTCCCCTGGCTCACCTGACCTTCGAGCCACCTCCTTTGGCCTGACCGACCGGCCTAGTAGCCAAAAAATGTCCAAAATGAGAGTCATGCCCATGGNTTGTATAATTAATTTGAGTTTCATTAAGAGTTTTACTAGCATAGTAAATAACTTTGAAAATTTAATCATATCATTGTCCTAAAATAACTCAAATAGCATAATCACTTACATAACACATAAGTTCAAAAGGTTTTTCCCAATTTGATGAAACTATAATTTGGTACAGCGAAATTTTCTTTTAATAATTTAAAAGCTTTTAGGCATTCCTCATTAAAATTGAAAATTGCATCTTTCTCCAGTAAATGGAATAAAGGCTTAGCAATCTTAGAAACATCCTTAATATATCACCTGTATAGTCCAGCATGTCCTAAAAAACTCCTAATTTCCATTAAATTTGTTGGATAAGGTAAATTAGCGATTACTTGAATTTTAGCAGGATCTACTTCCATACCATTTTCTGATATTTGATGACCAAATACAATTCCTCCTGCTAACATTTTTCCCAGTTAAGGACTAGATTTGTTTCTTTATAGTGCTTAAGAACTTTAGATAAATGCTCTAGACATGAGTCAAATGAAGTTCCAAACACTGAAAGGTCATACATAAAGACTTCAATCCCTTTTTCAATTAAATCACAAAAAATTTTCACCATACATCTTTGAAATGTAGCAGGGGCATTACATAAACCAAAGGGCATTTTTCTAAGAGCAAAAGTACCATAAGGACTGGTAAATGTTATTTTTTCTTGATCCTCAGAAGATATTTGAATTTGGTGATAGCCAGTATATCCATCCAGAAAACAAAAATATTTATGCCCAGCTAGTCTTGGTGATAACCAGTATATCCATCCAAAAAACATAAGTATTTATGCCCAGCTAGTCTATCCAACTATAACCGGTATATCCATCCAAAAAACAAAAGTATTTATGCCCAGCTAGTCTATCCAGCATTTAAGGGTAGGACCACTATATCCATCCAGAAAATAAAAGTATTTATGCCCATCTAGTCTATCCAACATTTGATCTATAAAGGGTAGTGGAAAATGATCTTTCCTAGTGGCAAGATTTAATTTTCTATAATCAATGCATATTCACCACCCTATAACGTGAGATTTAATTTTCTATAATCAATGCATATTTACCACCCTGTAACTTGTCTAGTAGGTATTAACTCATTATGCTCATTCACACTTACAGCTACTCCTCCTTTCTTAAGAAAATAGTGAATTTTACTAACCCATGCACTATCTGAAATAGGGTAGATAATTCCAGCATCTAACCACTTTAAAATTTCTTTCTTAACAACCTCTTTCATAACAAGATTTAATCTCCTTTGTGGATCAGCCCTGGGTTTGCAGTTTTCTTCCAGATTAATCTATGCATACAAATTGAAGAACTGATTCCATTAATACCATCAATTGTCCATCAGAAGGCTTTCTTAAAAATTTTTAGAATTTTCATCAGCTTTTCTTCTTCTTCCTTTATTAACTTCGAGGAAATTATAACTGGTAAAGTAGAGGAATCTCTTAAAAAGACATATTTTAAATGTTTAGGAAGTAATTTCAACTTAAGTTCTGAAGGTTTTTCAATAAATGGACAAAATGATTTAATGTTCCGGAAGTAATTTCAACTCAAGTTCTGGAGGTTTTTCAATAGATGGACAAAATGATTTATTTTATCTATCGTGTCCAAAATTTCAAAACTTTCTTGAACATAACTTGAATCTTCCTTAAAAAGTTTTACACATTGATCTAATTCCACTTCTTGATCGTGTTCCAAATCTTTTTCTTCATAAGTAGTCTTGAAATGACATTCGCTCAGATATCTTATAACATCCATTCTATAGCATTCATCGTCTTTACCTTTTACAGGGTATTTCATTGATTTTGAAATGTTAAAAGTAACAGTTTGATCATTGACGCACATTTTTAATTCCCCTTTACGCACATCTATCATTGCTCTTCCTGTGGCTAGGGAAGGTCTCCCCAAAGTGATAGGTATCTCTTAATCTTCCTCCATATCTATCATAATAAAATCAACAGGAAAAATAAATTGATCCACTTTCACTAGGATATCTTCTATAACTCCTTTAAAATAGGTTATTTAATGACCTGCTAACTGTAGAGTTACAGTTGTAAGGGGTTAGTTCTCCGAATCCCAATCTTTTGAATATTGATAATGACATAAGGTTAATGCTTGCACCTAAATCACATAAAGCTTTCCTATAAAATCTATCTCCTATTGCACAAGGAATTGTAAAGCTACCAGGATCTTTAAGTTTTTTCAGGACATTTCTTCTGAATTATAGCACTACACTCCTCACTAAGTTCAACAGTCTCATTATCTTCAAACTTCTTTTTTCTGTTTAGAATATCTTTCATAAAATTTACATAGCTTGACATCTGTTCGAAGGCTTCAACTAATAGGAATATTAATTATAAGCTTCTTAAATATTTCCAGAAATTTTGAAAATTGCTTATCCAACTTTTGTTGACAAATATTGATTGTAAGCTTCTTAAATATTTCCATAAATTTTGAAAATTGCTTATCCAACTTCTATTGTCAAAGTATCTGAGGAAATGGAGATGGTGGTTTTTCTAAATCAATTTTTAGCGGAATTTCAGAATCTTTCGGAGCGTCCTCTTTTGATTCTTCAATTTCTTCTCTCTCTACTTCAATCACTTTTTGAACCCTACCTTCAAACTATCTTCTGCTTCTAAGTTATACGGCTTTAACTTAATTTTTATTCTATTCTTTTGGATTTGACTCAATATTACTAGGAAGTGTTCCTTGGGATCTATTACTTAATGAACTTGCAATTTGCACTAGGAAGTGCTCCATAGGATCTATTACTTAATGAATTTGCTATTTTTCCAAGTTGATTCTCAATATTTCTAATTGTAGCTCCTTGTCTTGTAACTGATTACCCATTTGTAACACCACTTCTTCTATAGACAACTTCTTATCCTTAAATTGTGTATTGCTGTTGATTCCTAAAAGATAAGTAGATCTATAATTATTATTCCCTTGGTTGTTCTAGTTTCCCAATGGGTTTACTTGGTTGTTCCCCATTGCTGATTAATACCACCCGAATTGTTATTCCAGTTAAAGTTGGTATGGTTCATCCAACCTGGGTTATAATAATTGGAATATGGGTTGTTCTGCTAATTATTTATGGCATTCAAAATCTCCAATGATGTTTGAGAATCTACCATTTGGCCTATTGAATTCTCTTCAATCATGGAAATTGGTTGAGAAAATTGATTCCAAATTGGTCTAACATCCTTGAAATTGCAGCAACTTGATTTGCTAACATAGTAAATGCATCAGTTTCATGAATATTAGCTACTTTCTTTGGATTCACCCTCTAATAAGGCCAATGCAAATCGGTAGTCATTTCTTCAATTAAAGCATAAGCATCATGAAATGGTTTTGACATCAATGAACCACTAGCAGCCATCTCTTCAATTAAAGCATAAGCGTCATGAAATGGTTTTGACATCAATGAACCACCAGAAGTGCTCGATAATTGATCTAAGAGATCCAACTAATCCATTATAAAAAGTTTGAATTATTAACCAATCTCGGATAATTGATAAGAGATCCAATTAATTCATTATAAAAGTTTTGAATTATTAACCAATCTGGTATAGCATGGTGTGGACACTTTCTTAAGAGTTCTTTAAATTATTATTAACCAATCTGGTATAGCATGGTGTGGACACTTTCTTAAGAGTTCTTTAAATCATTTTCATGCTTCATAAATAGATTCCCCTTCAAACTAATTAAATGATGTAATATCATTTCTAAACTTCGCAATTTTTTATGATGGAAAATATTTAGCAAGGAATTTTTGTGCTAAATCACCCCAAGTTCTAATAGATCCAGGTGCTAACGAATTCAACCACGTCTTAGCTTTATCCCTCTGTGAGAAAGANTTTCTTTCCTCTCATCACTGGATCTTGCAAGTTCTACTATTCTCTAAGCTTTTACATCTTCCTAGGTTTTGGCTTTTTCAAATTTCTACTGTTCCATTGATTAGCCCACTGTTTTTGTTGTTTTGTTTGTCTTCTACCTACTGTGGGGTTGGATTTGCTTTTGGTTTTTCTCTGGCAGTTGACAACTCAGGGTCAACTCTATCTCCGATAAGTTGATAACTTTGGGTCAGCTCTATCTCTGATAAGGCTTTTTCAGTGATGTCTGACCCAACCCCAATTGATGTTGCCACCAATATTCAGTGGGCCAAGGCTACTTTTGCTGACATTATTAGGAAAGGTCACGAGAAAGTTCAGAATCCTGATGATTTGGTTTTTCCTCAAGAATATCATGAGGGTAATGACCCTCTCTTCAAACCCATATGCAAGAAAAGTGCAAAATTAGCTATCTACTTTACCGAAGAGGACCTAAATGGTCTTACTGAATGTCAAAAATTCACCTTAATTGGTAAATTTCAACTTGACTATCCTAAGATGGAATGTATGAGAAGATATTTTGATGGACTGAAATTCAAAGGGGCCTGGAAAGTAAGCCTACTTGATGGTAGGCACATACTTATTAATCTTTCAAGGGAGAAAGATTATGCTAGAATTTTTTCTAAACAATCTATCTTGATTGAAGGAATCTCAATGAAGCTTTTAAAGTGGACTCCTGATTTTGATCCCAACAAAGAACTTCCCATTGTCCCCATTTGGTTGAAGTTATCTGGACTTAAACTACATTTTTTCAACCACAAAGTCCTCTTCAACATTAGCAAAGCTTTGGGAAGACCTCTGAAATTGGATGCACCCACTTTCAACTTATCTAGACCTTCTGTAGCCAGAATTTTGGTTGAAAGAAATATTACTCTACCAGCTGTGGAGGAAATTTGGTTAGGCACTGAGCATAATGGATATTGGTATAAAATCATAGCTGAACAAAGACCCTACTATTGTCATCATTGCAATATGTTTGGCCACACTGATGAGAAATGCTTTAGACTTCATCCCAACCTCAGAAAGAAGATTCCCAGACCTCATCCTGAGGAATTTGAATCACATGACACTGAGCTGCCAACTGCTGCTGACTATGTTGTTAATGCTTCTGAGTTGTCAGGGACTAGGGCCCATGATGACACTGAACTAGAGCTACCCCAAGATATGGCAAAAGAGGGTGTGGTACCTAATCCCCAAAATATCCATGAACCATTAACTGAGCAACTTCACCTCCTGCCACATTCTACTCAAATTGAACAATCCCTTTGTACTTAACATCCTACACTCCCTGCTGATTAAGAGATAACATCTACTGAGTTACCAGAGGAAGACCCTTTGATTTTCAATTAGCTAAAAATCTTGAAGATGGTTGGCAAGTCTAGAAAACAAAAAAGAAGAAATTGCCTTTGGAATTAAAGAATCTACTCCCCTCTTCATCTTCCTTGGAGGATGCCCCTCCTCTATCTTCTAGTATTATTAGAACGAGGAGAAGATGAAAATTCACCTCTATTGGTTAATGAATCTAATATGTTGGAATGTTAGGGGATTAGCACATCCTAAATCCCATAATAGAATCCTAGCTCTCAATAGGATGTATAAACCTTGGATCATTGCTTTACTAGAACCAATGGTCACTAAAAATGTTAACAGAATTGTGAGAAAATTCCCTGGATTTCAGCTTTTTATTAACACTAACAATAAAATATGGCTTCTTTGCAGAAAGGAAATTCATTGCACTGTCCTTAAAGAGGGAGACCAATTTATCCATTTGAAGCTTAACTTCAGTTAATATTATGGTTTTGCTACTTTCATATATGCTGGCTGTACAACAACTGCTAGATTTGAGCTTTGGCAATAGTTACAAGAGTTTGGTACCTCTATAAGGGATTTTTGGTTAGCGGGGGGTGATTTCAGCTGCTTCTCTTCACCTAGTGAGAAGAAGGGTGGGTGATCTGCTGATATCAATCAAATGAACACATTCAATGACACCATTCAGTCTGCTGGTCTTTTTGATTTGGGGTTTATTGGCCCTAAGTTTACTTGGAGAAGGGGGAAGATTTGGGAGAGGCTTGATAGAGTTTTGGTAAATGATATTTGGTTTAGAGATTTCCTACGTACTTCTATCCAACACTTGGCTATGAGTGGGTCTGATCGTAGACCCTTGCTCATTCAAATATCTTCCTCCTCTTCTAAACCTAAAGCCAAATTCAGATATCTTAATATGTGGTCAATGCATGGGGATTTTCTCAATCAAGTTTCAATGGCCTGGACTGATGTCCATCATTACATCCCAGGTATCAAGCTTTGGCTTTTACAAAAAAAAGTTAGTAAACATCTTTTAAATTGGAACTGGGAGGTGGTGGAGAACATTGATAAAAAAGTCCTTGAAGCTGAACAAAATGTTTTACAATTATGACAACTCTTATCCTCTGGCATAGGGTTTGAAATGGACCTTCAGTCTGCTAATGAACACCTGCTGGTTCAAATCAATATGCAAGAGGCTTTCTATGCTCAAAAGGAAAACAAAATTAAGTTTTGTGATGGTGATAGGAACTCTAAATATTATCATACTTGCATCAATTATAGGAGGAGTAGCAATACAATTCACAAAATCCTCTCACAGGAGGGTCATTGGATTTCCAATGCTGATGGAATAGCTAAAGATGTTGTACATTACTTTCAAAATATGTTTAGACAAAATCCATCCTCTCACCCAGCCATTAAAGATACACTGTTTGATAAAGAAAGGGAATTCACTAAAAGCCTATCTCCCACTAATATTCATGATGAAAAGGAAATTTGGGAAGCTCTAAACTCCATTGACAGCACTAAAGTTGCTGGTCCTGATGGCTTCACTGCTGATTTTTATAAAAAGCCTGGCTTATTATGAAGGGTGAGGATATTGCTACTGTCCAAAGTTTCTTCTAGGGGCTGACCTCCCTAAATACTTTTCCCCATCTACCATTACCTTGGTTCCCAAGGATAAAGCTCCTCACAAATGGGAAGATTTCAGACTCATTAGTATCACTTCTGTTATATCTAATATAATCAGCAAAGTATTGGTTCAAAGATTACAACCTCTCCTAAATCAGCTCATCTGCAGGAATCAGTCAGCCTTCATCAAGGATAGAAGTATTGTTGATAATGTGCTTTTGGCCTAAGAGTTGGTAGTGGACGTGGACAGGATCACTAGAGGAGGCAACTTAATTTTCAAATTGGATATCAAAAAGGCTTATGATACTATCAGCTGGAAGTTCATTGAACAGTTCTTACTGCTAGAGGCTTCTCCCCTTCCTTTGTCTCCATAATCAACAGAAGGCTGACCAATAACTTCCATTCTATCTTCATCAGTGGATCCTCCCATGGTTTTTTTAGTGCTTCTAGAGGTATACAACAAGGTGACCCTCTTTCCCCTACCATTTTTATCTTAGTTTTTGACTACTTATCCAGAAGCTTGAATGAGTTGGCATCCAGGAAACCCCACTCCCTTTATAGCC
Source organism: Phalaenopsis hybrid cultivar (assembly GCA_002079205.1). NCBI lineage: Eukaryota > Viridiplantae > Streptophyta > Magnoliopsida > Asparagales > Orchidaceae > Phalaenopsis > Phalaenopsis hybrid cultivar. The sequence continues at coordinate 95,920 of JXCR01046217.1, read as the reverse complement.
ACAGATCTTCCACCTTAATCAATCATTTGGCTTTTGTTGATGACATCATTATCTTTTCAAAAGCTTCCAAAGCTGCTATAAAATTATTCATGCAGAATCTGGAGTTCTTTCAGGATGTTTCTGGTATGAAATTAAATAAGCAGAAGTGCATCTCCATTTTCAGTAAACAATGCAAAAGTGATTTAAAGACCTGGGTTTTTTATTTCACTGGCTTCACAAACAGCCACCTTCCTATGAAATATCTAGGGGCATATCTTATCAAAGGAAGAGCTAAAAACATTCAATTTGATCACATAATTGATAAGGTTCAAAGCAAATTACAATCATGGGAGAATTCTTTTTTATCCAATGGGTGTAGGATCACACTCCTGAAAAGTGTTCTATCTGCTATTCCATCCTATTTACTACAAATGAACATCTTGAAAAAGTCTTCTCAGAGATTATTAGAAGGGATCTTCAATAGATTTCTATGGGCTGGCCAAAGGAAGCAAAAACACTGGACAACTTGGGCTAAGGTGTGTAAACCCTTTGAGGAGGGTGGGTTAGGCTTCAAGTCCTTCCCCCAAATTATGCACACTAATTTCTGCAAACTCTGGTTCAAATTTAGATCTCAGTCCTCCCTTTGGGCTGAATTCCTTTGGGGCAAATATTGCAAGCATCAACACCCCACCCAACTTTCTGTGGGTTTAGGGGATTCCCCCATCTGGAAAAGGATGTTACAGATTAGGAAGGATGCTGAACAAATGTATGTCTGGGAGATTGGTGAGGGCTTGGTAAACCTTTGGTGGGATAATTGGTCTTTGGAAGGCTGCCTTCTTCAGGATCATAATGCCCCAGTCTCTCCATTGCTTGTGAAGGACATCTGGGAACATGATAAGTGGAATCTTACTCCAATTCTTCCTTTCTGCAGCCCTTCTCAAATATCCAATATTCAGAAACTTTCTGTAAACCCTGGAGTAAAAGACAAAATTGCTATAAAAAAGAACTTAATCTCCTCTCAGCCTCCCCAACTGGTGGTGCATTGGGGCCATACAATCTGGAATAAATTCCTCACTCCATCCATGTCTTTCTTCATATGGAGACTATTCTTAAAATTGATTCCCACTGATGATATATTGAAATTGAAGGGTCTGAGGGGTCCCTCTAGATGTATTTTCTGCCTGTCCCATGAGGAAACTATTACCCATCTTTTCTTTGCCTGCCCATGGGTACAGGATGTTTGGTCTTTTGTGATTGGTAAACTCAAGACACCAACTATGAATCTAACATGGGAGGTTTTTTATAATTGCTGGTCCGATTGGAGGGGTTTCAATCTTCAGGACATCCCCAACATTGTGGCTTGGTTTGTTTGGATGGCTAGAAACCAGTTAAAGCATGACAACTCCCATCTACATCCTATGAAGGTAGGTCTAAATTGTATTGCTTTAATACAAAAATTTATTAAATTTAAAAAGTTTGAAGCTGTGTTGGAGCTGAGTCCATCTCTCAAGCCTCACATTGCAAAAATCTTAAAAATTTGTTGGACTCTCCCAAAGTTTGCATGGACCAAAGTTAACACTGATGGTAACTATAAATCTCAGTCTGCTGGTATTGGTGATGTCTTCAGGAATCATGAGGGGAGATGTATCTTGTTTTTCCAATCTCCTGTTAAAGCTTTAAACTCCCTTCAAGCAGAATGTCAAGCTGTCTTTTGGGCCATCAATTTAGCCAGATCTTGCCATTTTAACCAGCTATGGGTTGAATCTGACTCCTTGCAGCTTATTAACATTATCCATGATTATTATGATACCCCATGGAATTTAATCAGCTGGATTTCTGGAATTCATCATTTGCTTAAGAATTGCTCTATCAAGTTTTCCCACATCCACAGAGAAGGAAATAGACCCTCCAATT